>CAUYQV010012580.1:0-12524 GCA_963574575.1 Galagoides demidoff | reverse complement strand
ACTGTGTACATTAATGCAATCATGGGTACAGTGTGCTGTTTTCATATACATTTTTAAATACCCTCATCAAACTGGTCAATATAACCTTCCTGTCATTTTCCTAGTTATTGAGTTAAAATGTTCATACTCTGCTTTTAGAAAGAGTCACTTGTACCCTTGTAAGATAAACCATGGCCTACAGACATATGAAAAAAAGCTCTCCATCCTTAATCATCAGAGAAATGCAAATCAAAACTACTTTGAGGTACCACCTAATCCCAGTAAGATTAGCCCATATCACAAAATCCCAAAACCAAAGATGTTGGCATGGATGTGAAGAAAAGGGAACACTTCTACACTGCTGGTGGGAATGCAAATTAATTCGTTCCTTTTGGAAAGACATCTGGAGAACACTGAAAGAACTAAAAATAGACCTGCCATTTGATCCTGCAGTTCCTTTATTAGGTATATATCCAGAAGACAAAAAATTGAATTACAACAAAGATATTTCTATCAGAATGTTTATTGCAGCCCAATTCATAATTGCTAGGGCATGGAAGAAGCCCAAATGCCCATCGACCCACGAATGGATCAATAAATTGTGGTATATGTACATCATGGAATACTATGTAGCCCTAAAGAAAGATGGAGACTTTACCTCCTTCATGTTTATATGGATGGAATTAGAAAATGTTCTTCTTAGCAAAGTATCTCAAGAATGGAAGAAAAAGTATCCAGTGACACAGCCCTACTTTGAAACTAATTCATAGCTTTTATAAGAATGTCATAACCTCTATATCTGTATTTTTAAACATAGTTGGTAGCATCCTATCATCAATTTTCAGGCTGGGTTAGGTGGCTCACACTTGTAAACCTAGCATTTTGGAAGGCTGAGGCCAGAGGATTGCTTGAGACCAAGAGTTTGACAACATAGTGAGATCCCTTCTGTATAGAAAATTTAAAAAATTAACCAGGCATAGTGGCGAGTGCCTGTACTATTATTAATATTTTATTTTGGTAGAAACACATAATGTGAAACCTACTTTCTCAACGATTTTTTTTTTTTTTTTGAGACAGCCTCACTCTGTTGTCTGTGCTCTAGTTCAGGAACATCATCATAGTTCATTGCAACCTCAAACTCCTGGGTTCAAGTGATCCTCCTGCATCAGCCCCCCAGAATGCTGAGGTTATAGGCATGATCCATTGTGCCTGGCTTCTTAGCAAAATTTTAAGTGTACAGTGAGCCATTTAAAATTTTTTTTCTTTTTAATTTATGCTATTGGAAGTTCAATAGTGAGCCATTTTTTAAACTGTGACATAATATTCCTACTATAATTGTATGATATTTAATCAGTTCCCTATTGATACATATTTAATTTGCTTTGGCCCATTGCTATGTCAAGCAATGCTGCAATGAAAATCCTTGCACATATGTGTATGAGCCGAGGTCCCGCAGGAGCAGATGGTACATCCAAATCTTAACTAAAGAGTTTAATAATGACAGGACTATTTACACAGGTGCTGGCAGGATTAATGGTGCCAACGATGAGTGGTTATACTTCTGGAACTAGCAACAGAGAGAAGCCTTCACCATCCCTAGGCATGAGAGGCCCTGGGAGGGAGGGAATAGGGTTAAAGCCAATGAGACCGTAGCTGTGGGAGAGAGACTTCACCCAGCCAGAGCTCTGGCCATAGGGTGAGGAACATAGCCACCACCAAGACTGCAGCCATCAGCCTAGGAACTGCTCTCTGATTTTCTGCTAGTATTTTGCAACCACAGAATACCAGTGGAAACCAGAGGACAACGAAGCCCAGGTGGTGCAGTCCATGGAGGTCAGGCTGCAGGGCCTGGGGCAGGCAGGGCAGAGGAAGGGCAAGTGTAGGGTAAGCAGTGCAATAAGGTTTTGCACAAATGTGCCATTAATCTGGAGGAAATTTTCCTAGTAGAATTGTGCTGTCATTACACAGGAAAGGGCCAGCCAAGTGTCCCCTCAATGTACACTCCTCATCTTCCATGGTAATACAATGCTTAGCTATGCATATGGCTGCCCAGGATTAAGACTACATTTCCCAGCCTCCCTGGCAATCAAAGCAACATCAGAGGAAGTATCACCATGTGACAGTTTCCTAGAAACCTCTCTGAAAAACTGGCAAATGTCTTTTGTCCCTTACTTATTCCTTCTTGTAAGGCACGTGCTGCCTGGGACCATACCCCTTTAGATGGTGAGTGAAAAGCTGGAAAGTGCCAGGTTCCTGAGCACTTTTTATGGTGGGAGCTGCCCTGCCAGTCTCAACAACATACCTCCAGATTTTATTATTTAGGAGAGAAATTAACTTTTCCCTTGTTTGTGCCATAGTGATTTTCTATGTCATGTAGCTGAACCTAATGAATCCTAAAGAATGTGATGAGTATAAACATTTGGAATGTTTATGGATGTTTCAAGCTTGGTGTTTTATTTATTTATTTTTAATTTAAAAATATTTAAGTAACAAATAAGAATTATGTGTATTCATGGTGTACAATGGGTTGGTTTATATACCTCTATTATGTACTGATTACCACCAGTTTGTTAATTCATTCATCGTCACCCATAGTTACCATGTGTGTATGGGCATCTGTGGTATGCCATAGTGTTTTAAACTGAATTTTTCAGATTCTCTGGGTTTGAACCTCTGCTTCTCTGTTTACTAGACATATGATCTTGAACATATTTCTCAAACTTTTTATACCTGAGTTTTCTTATAGGTATAATAGAAACTACTTCATCTGGTTGTTACAAGGAATAAACTAATTAGGATATCTGAAATATGCAGACCCGTGTCTATCTGACCTAACGGATACTCAATACATGTTAGCTATTACTAGTATTATTATTTTTAATTGTTCTGTAAAGAAGATATACCAATTAGTCTTTTCAATGTCTGTGTCAGTTTCTTTTCCCATCATTCATACAGCATATTAGCAAAGATTTTTGCCCAATAGGTGAATAGTGACATTTTTATGTTAAGTTGCTTTCTATAGTTATAAGATTGAACATTTTTCATCTGTTCTTAACCACTTATATTTCTTTTCTGGTGAATTTTCTGTTTGTATCCTCTGTTCATTATTGGGTTTTTTGTTTGTTTATTTTTCTTTGCAAAATCAGCCTTTTGGGCGGTGGAAATATTTTCCCAAGCTTTCATTTGTCTTTTCACTCTATTTTTTCCATATATGCATTTTTAATTTTAATATAATAAAAATGATCTTTCTTTTCCATCTTAATATCTGAGCTTTTCCAATCTGGATTATAGAAATATTCCTCCATGTCTCCTTCTCCTACCTAGGACTTTATAGATTGGTTTATATCAAAAAATCATTGGTTTATTTGGAATTTAATTGCAGGTAGGCAGGAAGGAAAAAAATTGAAATAATCTGCAGACCTCTTGGTCAGAGGGTTGACAAATATTAGCCATTGACACAAATCCTGCAGGAGTTGCAGTTTGCTGTGATCTGCACAGTAGATGCATTTTAAACAAAGTATGCCAGGAGCCACCAGGCATGCAGATGTTGGCCAGCTTACATCCTCAGTTTGCTCTTCTTCATGGGAAACAAATAAGTTGCTTACAATGGGATTGTGTATTTCCAGAAGAAGGTCCTTTCAGGTCTACCATGATAACTTTGTCAATTTGCAAAACTATCTTTCACATTACCTGGCTTTCACTTCCTGGGAGTAGGCACAATTTCTTCTTTTGCCACGAGGGCCACCTTGCCGTCTGATCACGGGTTAGATATTAATGCCCCATCTGTGGATGTGACAGTCAGGGACAGCCTATGTTTCAAGGCCAAGGACGGATGGAGCACAGAAGGCTGGACCAGGACCTACCACTGGGCTCCCTCTTTGTCTTTTTTTCCAGATGGTTTTTCAGTTGTTCTGCCAGGTAGAACAACATCCTATTGTGGTGGATAAGAACACAACTCTAGATTGAAACTATTTGGTTTTACACTGGCACTCTGCCACTTGTGAGCTATAAGGTCAAGAGCCAAGTTTATGTAACCTCTCTGTGCTTTGGTTTCCTTATCTGTAAAGTGAGAATTGTAAGATAGGGTGGTATTAAATAAATAAATGTATGTAAAGTGCTTAAAAATTGCTTGGTACAACAAGTGTTGAGTAAGTATTTAAAAGACCTTTCCTTAATCCAGAACATATAATTGTTTCTCTATTTTTCCCTTAGGATTTTACATATTCAATTATATAAAAATGTATAACACTTATAAAAAATGTTATAATATATAATACATGTACATTATAATAAAAATTTATAAGAAAAAAGTATTGTAATTATGAATAATATCACTATTATGTAAACAATGAATTTGCTTCAAAATGTCATCTTTGTCGTACCCTAAATTTGCATATGTGTTTGAGTGTCGTTCTGGATTCTCTATCATGATTTATTCACCTAGTGTAATCACATTTGCTTTATAATATGTTTTATTATCTCGAAGAGCTTGCCTAATTCATTATGCTTCTTTTGCAGAAATCTTTTTTCTACCTAAGCTTGCATTTTAATATTTACATAAAAATCTTAGAACCAGCTGCTCTGATTTTTAAAAATTAATTGGCATTTTATTAGGGTTGCAATAAATTTACATATTCATTTAGAGAGGATTGACAGTCTTACAATATTAGCTTTTCCTAATTCCAATAAAAGGAGTAGGTCTCATTTCATCCCTGCAAGGTCTGTGCTTTCTAAAAAAAAAAAGAGAGAGAGAGAAAAGAAAAAAGGAGTAGCTCTCTACATATATTCAAGCTCTTTTCTCTCAAAGGAGTTTAAATGTTTTCTGAAAGTCTTCTTGATACAGTTCTGCACAGTTCTTGTTAAGTTTATTCCATTTTCCTTCCTTCTTTCCTTTCTTCCCTCCCTTTTTCTTCTCTTCTTCTTCTGCCTCTTCTTCTGCTACAGTAAATGGCACCAATTAATTTTTATTTATAAAGGGGAAAACAGTCAATTGTCCTTTTGTGAGCCTGGATCCTGTAAATCAGTGGGTCTCAACCTTCCTAATGCCGTGGCCCTTTAAGACAGTTCCTGTGAGTTGCGACCCACAGGTTGAGAACCGCTGCTCTAAGTGGGTAAGAGAAACTAATGGAAATCTAATCTCACCTCCTGCGTTGCAATTTTGTATAATCATCAGATGTTAGAAGGAGATAAACTGAGTCAAGAAAACATCTGTTTTAGGAAGGAGGCCCCAGAGGCGATAGCAGCCTAGAGAACAAGTGAAGAGGGAACAACTGTGCCTGTGCAGAGGGTGACTGTGGACAAGGTGACTGGAGTACTGCTCCACGAGTAGCTGGATTAGTAATGGCACAGATGAGAAATACTTGACAATGATCAAAGCAGTTGGTTCCCAGGCTTAATTCATGATGTTGGATGCTTTAGATTATTTTAAATGATTGAACTCAAACTAGGTAAATGAAGCATTCTGCTCAAGAAGATAGACATAAAAATCAGAAATAATAAAACCAGTAGCATTAAGAGATAAATACCAGGACAAGTTTGTTGAACAAAAAGTCTAAAACAGGAAATGGCTCATGCCTAGCACTTTGGGAGGTTGAGGTGGGAGGATACCTTGAGCTCAGGAGTTAGAGACAGCCTGGGCAACATAGTGAGACCCCCCGTCTCTACTAAAAATAGAAAAAATTATCCAGGTATTGTGGTGGGCACCAGCTACTTGGGAGGTTGAGGCAGGAGGCTGGCTTGAACCCAGGAGTTTGAGGTTGTTGTGAGCTATACTGATACCATGGCACTCTAGCCCAGGTGACAGAGTGAGACTTGGTCTCATAAAGAAAAAAAAAATACCAATATATATAACACACATATATACACATATATATAACAAAACAAAATCAATAAAATCAAGACTAGTTTTTTCTAATAGAAAATTCAAATAAACAAAACTAAAGCAGTAAAAGGTGATAACAGTCTGGAACTTTTTATTATTTAAAAACTTATATTCTATGTCAATAAAATAGAAAATGAATGATTTTTGAGAAAATATAAATGACAAATTGATTTAAGAAAAAGTAGAAAACTGATTTACAATTAAGGATGAAAAAAATTTCTTTAATCAGTAAAGGAATTTTCCCCCATAAAGATTCTGGAGTCAGCTGTTATGAAAGTTACTCAAGCCCTTTTTTTTAAAGACTAAGTGTTACCCTGAAACCAAAGAGGCAAGAGATGAGACCTGTTGAGACGGCCTGGCTCAGATGCATTTCACACATAACTTCTTTCTTACTCAGTGCTAAGTGAGGGTCTGAGATGTCACAAATACATGAAATTCTCCTGACCTTAGGACAGAGGGTAACTGTTACCCTTATTTTACAGATGAGCAAACTGAAGAAGTGAGGAGCTAAGGAACATGTTACCCGATGACACACAGGTGATGTGTGGTGGCACAGAGAGACGGCATAAAATAGTGTCCTAAAGCATGTCCTCAACCTCAGAATTACCCCTGTTCAGACCCCAGCTCTCCCATGTTTTAGCTGTTAGGACTTTGGGCAAGATGTTCAATCTTTTTGTGCTTCAGTTTCCATAATGAGGAAATAAATAAGAAGATAAATAAGTGTAGGACTGAGAAATAAATAAGATAATTACATGAAGAATTTAGAACAGTATCTGGAACATAGCAAACACTCCTTAAGCATAATACCTTCATTATTGCTAAAACAGGACATGAATATATATCTAACAAGACATCATTCTAACTTACAAATATAAATGCAAACCGAAATGATAACACAATAAGAGTTACCTAGCCTATCACCAAATTGAGTTTAACCGAGGAATGAATACAAAGATGTTTTATTCATCACTTTAACATATCCAATAAGAAAAAAAATAACATGTGTAATGCAATCATCTCAATAGATCGTTGCAATACTATTTCTAAACTAAAAGCCAAACAAACTGACGGTTAAGAACTGCAAATGAGAATGTCTATGTTAAGTAAGCTGCCAACATCATACTCCATGATAAATTACCTGGAACTGAGGGTCTATGACTCTCTGAGCATAAACATCACTGCAGAGCTTTTAAAAACCTACTCCAGGACTACTCCAGATCAATTAAATCAGACAGGACTCCAGCAACAAAGCAGGAATAGCTGCTCTAGAATCAAGCTAATTAGAATCAAGAACTAAGTAGGATAGGCATACCATGACAATTTTTACGTAACATTGGTTTGGAAGTTCTGGTGTATGCACTAAAACATGAGATCCATAAGAGGTAAAATATCGGCCAGGAGAAGATAAGATCATCATCTGTAACCAACATGATTATGTTCTTAGAAAACGCCAGGAGAATAAACTGAAAAACTGGAAGATTGTCAAGAAAATTTACTTATCTGCAAAGGCAGCTGTCCAGTGTATCAACAACAATATAAGTCGGAAGATGTAATGATAAAGATTTCATTAGATTAGTAACAAAAAGAAAAAAGAACTAACCCCAAACGTGCAGTACTTAGATAAAAGAGATAGCAAAGCTTATTGTTGAGAATAGAGCCTTGACCCAGGGAAAAGGTGACCTGAGGTGCAAGGACAAACAGGTCTGAGAAAGGGGGCCATAGAACCTCTGTCCCTGCTTTAGTGAAACGAATTCATTTTTCTTATTTTTAATGTTGATCTCCTGCATAAGATTCTGCTTGAGGAAAAGTTTTGGCCACTAACAACGACGACTTAATGTTTAGACACCTTTAACCTAGATAAAGTTTTCCTTAAGAATATCTGCTCCCAAGTATCCAATGTACACACCTTTATTATGAAACTAATTTGTACCTTTTATATGAAAGCTGTAACCAATTAGCCTAAGAATGTGGGGAAGGGGGAGGGAGAAGGGAGGGGGGAATGGGTGGAGGGAGGGACCATTTTTGAGGTATTTCTTACAGGGGTACAAGTGAAACTCTCAAAGAGTAGAATCAGAATGTTTTAAAACTATAACTGAGAAAAAGACATGAAGGCTGTGTTGATCAGTTTGATGGAAGTATTTCGGATTGCATGCGAAAACCCCACACCATACCCCAGAAGTGCAGTAATGTACATAGTTACCATTCAATAAAATTAAAAAAAAAAAAAGCCTTGTCTTCAATTTCTGAGATCCTTTTTCTGCCCACTCAACTCTATTGCTAAGGGACTCTATTTGAAACTCCTCAAATAACTTTTTCACTTCCTTGAGCTCTGCTATATCTTTTTTCATTATTTCCATATCCTTGGTGACTTTGTCCTTGAATTCACTAATTTCTTGAGACAGCTTTTCCTCCATCCTATTCATCTTATTTGGCATCCATATTCTGAATTCGATTACTGACAATTTAGCTATTTATCTATGAATGGCATCTTCTGTTGTATCTCCTTTGTCATTCCCTGAGGGCATCTGTGAAAACTCTGCAACTAACATTATACCTAGTGGTGATAAACTAAAATCCTAAGATTTAGAGCAAGGGAAAGATGTTTGCCTTATACTCTCATTCAGTATTACAGTGGAATTCCCAATTAGTGCAATAAGGCAAGATAAAAGAAATCAACTGTCATAAAAATTTCAAAGAAACTACTAAAATTATCCCGGCAGGTGACATATCTGCATTTTCTTAATGCTCAAGAATCTACCAGAAATAGAATTTACAATGAACTTAGCAAAGTGGCAAGATACAAGTCCAAATTCTAAAAATAAACCATATTATATATACTAGTAGCAAACAGTTGAAAATGAAAAGTAAAAAAAAAATTATAACAAATATAAAAACACAAAATGGACAGGCCACTACAATGAAAACCATAAAATATTTTCTAGAGAACTTAAGGAAAATTTAAATAAGTACAGAATTTTACCTTCTTTGCAGAATGGAAGCCATAATATTATTAAGATGTCCATTTGTCTGAAATTGATCCATAGGTTTAATGCAATTTCAATCAAAATTTTAGAAGACTCTTTATTTTGTAAACATTCACAAATTGCTTGTAAATTTTAGATAGAAATGCAGAGAACCTATAATAAACAACACAAATTTGGTAAGGAATTATGTAAGATGATTTGTGCTACTTGATTTAAAAATATACATCCATTTAATTTAGACCATGTGTACCAGCTTTAATTTAAGACATATAAATCAAAGGAATAAGAACTAGAATGTAGAAATAGATCCACTCTTACATAGTCAATTGGTTTTTTATAAAGGCTCCAATTATTTTAATAAAATTATGATAATATTTTCAACAAATGATCCTGAAAACACTGAATATTCATTTGGAAGCAATGAATCTTGATCCCCATAAACTGGCAAAAAATTAATTTGAAATGATCATCAACCTAAACATAAAAGACAGATATAAATTCTAAAGAAAATATAGGATACCTAGAGATATGCAATAATTTCTATGTGAATATTTTAAAAATGTACTAACCATCAAAGGAAATATTGATGTCACCAAAATTATAATTGTCTGCTCTTTAGAAGAAACCATGAAAAGTTTGAAAAAGGAGAGCAAGGCTGGGGGAGTTTTTCAAAATACCTTTATCCAACAAATGACTTGATAAAGGAATCTACAAAGCTCAAAAATAGGAAACAAACTTTTGAAATAAAATTGAGAAAAGGATTTGGACAGACACTTCACACAGAATGTTTAAATTTTTAATAAGCATGTGAAGATGTTCAATATCATTAGGTCAGAAAATTGCAAATTAAACCCACAATGATATGTCTTACTACATTGCCTAAAAATAAAAATACTAAATACTAAGTAGTGGCAATGATGTGGGGCAATTGAAGTTCTCATAGATGGCTGATGAGAGTGTAAAATGTCAGAACCACTTCTGATAATAGTTTGACAGTTTCTTGTGAGGTTAAATACACATTTACTATACTACCCAGCAATCACATGCAAATACTTACCCCAAAGGAAAAAAAAGCCAATGTACAGAAAACTCGTATGTGAATATTCATAGCAGTTTTCTTCTTAGCAACCAATAGTAACCAATTTTTAACATAAGCATTTTATTATTGCCTAAAAAGTTTACTCCTCTCAACATATTTTTAGACACACATCTTTATTTTAAAAGGTAAAAATTTTTTTAGTAGTTTGTTGTCTATTTTTTCAGAATCTGTAACATAATAATAATATATCTGCAACCATAATCTGAGAAGGGTTTAATTTCCAAATTTCTAAAATATTTGAGAAATTCAAACAACTCAATAGCAAGAAAAATAATACAGGTTAAAAATAGCAAAAGACCTGAATAGACATTTCTCAAAAGAAGAACAACAAATGGCCAATAGATATATAAAAAACATTTGATATCACTAATCATTAGAAGAATGCAAAATTAAAACTGCAATGAGGTATAAATTTGCACTTATTAGAATGTTTGTTTGTTTGTTTCAAGACAGAGTCTCACTTTGTTGCCCTTGATAGAATGCCCTAGCATCGTAGCTCACAGCAACCTCAAACTCTTGGGTTCAAGTGATTCTCTTGCCTCAGCCTCCCGAGTAGCTGGAACTACAGGCCCTAGCCACAATGCCTGGCTAATTTTAGAGACAGTCTTGTTCTTGCTCAGGCTGGTCTCAAACCCATGAGATTGGCAATCCACTCACTTCAGACTCTCAGAGTTCTAGGATTACAGGCATGAGCTACTACACCGGGACCTATATGAATATTTTTCATCAAAAAGACATAAGATAACAAGTGTCACCAAGGATGAGGAGAAAAGAAAAGACTATTGGCAGACAAGTAAATTTGTACAGCCATTATGAAAAACAATATGGAAGTTTCTCAAAATATTTGAAATAGAACTATGGTTTGAGCCAACAATTCCAGTTCTGGGCATAGGTACAAAGGAAATGAAATCAGTACGCTGAAAAGGTATCTGCATGCCCATGTTCTTTGCAGCATTATTCACAAGCCAAGGTATGGAATCAACATTAAGAGTTTGTTAATGGATAAATGGATGACAAAAATGTGGTGTATGTACACAACAGAATATTATTCAGTCTTAAAAACAGAAGAAAATTCTGTCATTTGCAATGCAATGCCACAGCATGAATGAACTTGAAGGACATTAAGCCCAGTGAAATACGCCAGGCACAGAAAGAAAAATAGAGGAAGATCTGACTTGCATGTGGAATCTAAAAATGTCATTCTCATAAAGAATAGAAAGATAGTTACCAGAGACTGGAGGTGAGGGCAAGAGAGTGAGAGAGATGGAGAAAGGAGAAATGTTGATCAAAGGGTACAACAGTTAGATTAAAGAAATAAGTTTTAGTCATTCATTGCTCTGCATGGTAACCACAGTTGTTAATAATATATTTCAATATATGTGTATTTCAAAATTGCTAAAAGAATAGATTGTAATGGTCTCATCACAAAAAAATTGATAAGTTGGTAAGGTGATGGATATGTTAATTAGCTTGACTGACTCTTTCTACAAAGTATACATATATCAAAGCTTCACATTGTACCCTATAAACATATGTAATAATTATTAGTCAATTTAAAAAGAGATAAGTATTTGAGATAATGAAAATATTAATGAGCTTGATGGAATTGTTCCACAATGTGTATATCTACATTAAAATATTACACTATACCCTATAAGTATATATAGTTTTTTAAAAGAAATAATAAAGAACCTCTCATTGGATTATACGGCCTTTTAAAATTTAGTATATGACAAGATCACAAAAATATTTAGTGGTAGACATTTTATTGTTTCCAGGCCATAACATGAATCTTGTATGATTAAATTCTTAGCTTTAATGTTATATGTAAACAAGAAAACCCTATGCTTTATGCACAGAATAAAATATACAATTTATATTCTCCTTTTTCCAGATATGTTTTATTCCTAAAGATCACTTATATGAAGCTTTTAAGCGTTTCTGTCCTGTCATTGAACATAAAATGTGGCTAAAACTTGGACTTGGTATTACTGCCAGAAAAATCAGGCAACACTTGTCTTACGAGGTAATAGCTCTCTGTATAACTTTTCTTTCTCTCTGAATAGAATTGCATGAAAATATTATTAGAAAATAACCATTTATGAATTTATATTCAACTTTATAAAGAAATAATAGACTATGCAATGGTACTTTGTTATAGGACTGGAACTACAAGATGCAATTGAAGCTCTCTAATGTTTTTGTAAGAGATATACCAAAGAGCACCAAAACTAGTATCTATGATGAAACTGTAACCTATGTTATCCTTATACATGGAGCTGTAGAAGATTGTCAATTACGAAAAATTTATAAGGCACCCTTCTTAATTCCTATAACGTGCCATCAGGTAAAGAAATATTGATTCACGTCTTTAGGTCAATATGCTATATATCCAAAATGTATTAACAAAAAAAATTATCACTATAATCTTTTTTTTTTTTTTTTTTTTTGAGACGGAGCCTCAAGCTATCCCCTTGGGTAGAGTGCCATGGCATCACAGCTCATAGCAACCTCCAACTCCTGGGCTCAAGTGAGTCTCCTGCCTCCGCCTCCCAAGTACCTGGGACCACAGGCTCCCACC
>CAUYQV010012574.1:0-23320 GCA_963574575.1 Galagoides demidoff | reverse complement strand
TATCTCAGGGTGATTTTGATGTACATTTCTCTGATGATTAGGTATGATGAGCATTTTTTCAAATATTTGTTAGCCATTTGTCTAGCTTCCTGGGAGAATGTTTTGTTCATATTTCTTGCCCAGTGGTAGATGGGGTTGTTTGCTCCTTTTTTGCTTATTAATATGGCTCTTCATAGATTCTAGTATCAACCCTTGTGTCCTTTATTTGCTTCTCAACTTGGCAATTAATGGTGTATGGAAAAGCTACTGATTTGTGGACATTGATGTTATACTCTTAGATATTACTGTATTTCCTTATCACTTCCAGTTTTGTGGTTGGGTGTCTGGGGTTTTCTAAATATAAGAACATATTATCAGCAAAAAGTGAAAGATTGACCTCCTCTGCCCCCATTTGGATGCCTTTAATATCCTTCTCTTGCCTGATTGCATTGACAAGAACTTCCAGAGCAATGTTGAATAATAGTGGCAATAGAAAACATTCTTGTCTGGTTCCAGTACTAAGTGGAGAAGCTTTCAGTTTTACTCCATTGAGTATGATGATAGCAGTATGATGTTAGCAGTTTTACCTTTGCCATCATTGTGGAACCTAGATGTTACTTCAATCAGCTTAAGAAATGTGCCACCTGCTCCTATTTTCTTACGTGTTCTTGTTAGAAAAGAATGCTGAATTTTGTCAAATGCTTTTTCTGCATCAAATAAGAGGATCATATGGTCTTTGTTTTTGCTTCTATTGATATGGTGAATTACATTTATGGATTTGCCTATGTTAAACCAGCCTTGTATCATTTGGATGAAGCCTACTTGATCATGATGTATAAACTTTTTAATGTGTAGCTGCAATCTATTATCTAAGATTTTGTTGAATATTTTTGCAACAATATTTATCTGTACAGAAACTGGTCTGTAGTTCTCCTTTTTAGTTGGGTCCTTTCCTGGTTTGGGAATCAGGGTGATGTTTGCTTCATAAAATGTGTTGAGGAAGGTTCCTTCCTTCAGAATGTTTTGGAATAGGTTCAGTGGCATACGTACAAGCTGATCTTTGAGAGTGTGAGAGAATTCTTATGGGAAGGCATCTGGTTCAGGGCTTTTATTTTGTTGGAAGCTTTATTCTTGTTTCTTTAATCTCAGTTCTTTATTTTTATCTGTTCAGCAGATCTATTTCCTCTTGGTTAAGTCTACAGAGATGATATGATTTCAGGTATTGGTCTGTTTCCTTCACATTGTCAAATTTCTGGGCATAGAGTTTTTTGTAGTAGTTAGAAGTAATCTCTTGTTTTCTGTGGCATCAGGTGCTATTCTGCCTTTTTGTTTCTGATTGAAGTTATTAAAGATTTTACTTTTCTATTTCTAGTTAACCTGAACAATGGTTTACCAATTTTATTTATCTTTTCAAGGGACCAACTTTTTGTTTCATTAATTTTCTGAATGATTCTTCGGTTTTCCATATCATTTATTTCTGATTTGATTTTGGTTATTTCTTTTCTTCTGCTAGGTTTGGGATTGTTTTATTCTTTATCCTTCTTTCCTTCCTCCCTCCCTCCCTCCCTCCCTCCCCCCCCTCTCTTTCTTTCTTTCTTTCTTTCTTTTTTGACAGAGTCTCACTTTGTCACCCTTGGTAGAGTGCTATGGCATCATAGCTCACAGCAACCTCAAACTCTTGGGCTCAAGTGATTCTCTTGCCTCAGCCTCCCAAGTAGCTGGGACAACAGGTACCCATAGGCAATGCTTTGCTATTTTTAGAGACAAGGTCGCATTCTTGCTCAGGCTGGTCTCTAACCTGTGAGCTGAGGCAATCCACCTGCCTCAGCCTCCCAGTCTTTTCCATTTCTTTAAGATGATTAATAGATTGTTGATGTCCTCTCTTTCTGTTTTTTAAATGTGGGCATCTAATGCAATACATTTTTCTCTTAGAACTGCTTTTGCAGTGTCCCACAGGTTTTGGTAGTATCTTCATTGTTGTTATGTTTGAGGAAGTTAATGATTTTCTCTCTAATCTCTTTCTGGACCCAACTATAACTCAAAATAAGGTTGTTTAGTGTGGGGATGAAAATTTTTGTTGGTGTTGAGTTCTATCTGTATTGCCTTATGGCCTGAGAAGATGCAAGGTACAATTTCAATTCTTTTGATTTTGTTAAGGTTTGCTTTGTGTCCTAGGATATGGTCTACTTTGGTGAATGTTCCATGGGCTGACAAGAAGAACGTAAGTTCATTAGTTTTGGGATGGTGTGTTCTGCATATGTTTATTAAGCACAATTGTTCCAGGGTCATGGTTAAGTAAGTCCCTTGTATCTTTAGTTCCTGTTTAGAGGATCTGTCCAGCTCTGTAAGAGGAGTGTTAATGTCCCCTACTAGTATGGTGTTATATGTTATCATATTGCTCAGACCAATTCAGTTCTGCTTCATAAATCTGGGAGCATTTAAGTTGCATGCATAAATATTTAGAATTGAAATGTCCTCTTGTTGTATTGTTCCTTTGACCAATATGAAGTGTCCATCTTTGTCTTTTTGACTTTATTTGCTTTAAATCTACTTGTATCTGAAAATAAGATTGTAACCCCCTTCTTTCTTCTAATTTCCATTTGCCTGAAATATTGTTTTCCATCCCTTCACCCTGAGTCTTGCTTTGTCATTTGAGGTTAGGTGTGTTTTCTGCAGGCAGTATATGGATGGCTTGAGTTTTTGTTTTTTTTTTATCCAATTAGCCAGCCTATGCCTCTTCAGTGGGGAATTCAAGCCATTAACATTAATTGAGATAATTGATAAGTGTGGTGGAGTTCTAGTCACCTTATTTTATGAAAATCAATTGCTTAGTTTTATCTTTTCCATCACTGTGGAAGATAGGTTTTGTTCTTTGGTTTCTGGGTGTTTGGTTTGCTGGTGGTTCATTGTGATGTTCAGTATTGAGAATAGGACTAAGTGTTTCCTAGAGAGCTGATCTTGTTGTGGCAAACTTCCTCAATGTCTGCATATCAGTCAGAGATTTGATTTCTCCATTAATTTTAAAACTTAGCTCAGCAGGATATAGAATTTTGGGCTAAAATTGTTTTGTTTAAGAAGGTTAAAAGTAGATGACCATTGCCTTCTGGCTTAAAAAATTTCATTTGAGAAATCTGCCCAATGGCTCTGCCCCTGTAAGTCAATTGGTGATTACACCTGGCAGCTTACCGAATTTTCTCTTTCATGTTGACTTTGGACAGGTTCATGACAATGTGTTATGGAGAAACTGTGTTTAAGTTAAGATGACCTGGGGTTCAATATCTCTCTGAAAGTAGTGTGTCAGAATCTTTGGTGATACTTGGGAAATTTTCATTTATGATATCCTCTTGTAGGGGTTTCATTCCTCTGGGGTGTTTTTTCCCTTCTGATATTCCTATAATTTTTATGTTTGAACACTTCATGAAGTCCCATAATTCTCTCAATGAAAGTTCTTTTCTGCCTCTTTAACTACATGTATTAGCTCAAGAGATTTATCCTCAAGCTCTGAGATTTTTTCTTATCCATAGTCTACTCTGTTTTTGATACCCTCTGTTGCATCTTTAAGTTCCCTGATTGACTTCTTCAATTCCCTAAGCTTTGCTATATCCTATCTATATTTTTTTCATGTTTCATCCTTTATTTGGTTCAGTTTTTGGATTTCCTTTTTGCTGTTTTCCACTTTCTCAGCAATTTCCTTCATTGTTTTTACCATCCATACTTTAAATTCCTTCTCTGTCATTACTAACTTTTCTTTATAAGTGGAATCCTCTGCAGTAACTACCTCATGATCTCTTTATGGGGTTCCTCTGTTCTAGTTTTTCATGTTGCTAGGATTTTTCTGTTGTTTCTTCCTCATGGTTGATTTCTTCTTGTCTGATTCCTTATTCTTATTTTTTCTTTCACTTCTTCCTCCTCTTTAAGTTACATTTTCTCTTTCCTTAGGTATTAAAGCATGCTTTTGTTATAGGACCAAAAGGAAGGGAAGAGTGAAGAGCAAGATGGGAGATAAGATAGAAAAAAATAAAAGAAATATGAAAGTGGGGATAAACTGAAAGATTGACAAAAAGAGAAAAGAGTAGAGAGACAAGAGTAATAGTCATGCTCAGCAGGGTGCTGTGACCTATACCCACAATTTCCAGCCTCTGGAAGGCTAAATAGGGTGGGTCCTTTGAGGTCAGGAGTTCCTTGCCAACCCAAGTGGAAATAAGACCCCACCTCCACCAGACAGAGAAGAAAGCAAAAACAAAAAGAAAAAATATCAGTTTGTTGTAGTGAGCACCTATCGCTACCAGGCTTGCAAAGGCCAAAGCTAGAAGACCCTCCTATAACAGGGGATCAAGGTCTTCTTGAGCCAGGCCAATGCTGTGGCACAGCCCAGGCCTCAGAGTGAGGCTCTGTCCCATACATGGAACATAGGTTGTCAAAGAGTAAAACAGATCAGAAAAAAGAAATAATAATAATGGAAGTATATAAAAGGAATTGAAAGTAAAATTATATATAGTGTAAAAAAGGAGGGGGTATATTTTTGTTGTTATTTGAGAAATTTATGTGGGAAATATAAGCAAAGTAGAGAAATCTTTATGAAAAGATATAGAAAATGAGAGAAATGGAGAGGAAAGAAAGAATAAAAGGGGTAGGAAAACTGTAGAGAAATGGAGACCTTGTTATTGAAGGAAATAAAATGGAGAAATAAAAATACTAGAAAACAAAACAAACAAATAAACACAAAACCTTAAGGGATAAAATTGGAGATTAACAGGAGCAGCTAAACTAGCAAATATGGAGCCCTTAGTATTAAAGAAGGCAACAATAAGAAATTATATTTACAAAAAAAAAAAAAGAAAGAAAGAAAATAAAAGAAAAAGAACAATCTAGGGTAAAAACTGAAAAACAAATTTAAAGGAAAAAAATTTATATGTTGCCTGGACAACAGGGACATTCAGGATTATGAGTCATGATGCTGATACAGCTATATAAGATGGGGCTAGAAGCCTCTATCTTGCTGAGGAGACCTGGTTCCATCTTCCAGATTTCTTTGCCCTCAATCCCCCCAGGGTTGGGAATCTGAACCTCTCATTAGCCTGCTTAATAGACATGCCTCAATCTTTCCAAACCCTCTCCCTTGCCATGTAGTGAGTTCCCAGGAGAGCCTGTGTCAGTCAAGTCTCCCCACAGGTTGCTGCCCTGCTTAGCAGGCATACCAGAACCAACAAACTCCCACTAGGACACTGTGGACTGATTCTGCAAGGCTGCTGTCCCACAATGGCTGCTCCTGGCCAGCAGCCAAATAAAAAGAGCTCTGGTCCACACAGTGTCTCAATCCTGGTCCCTGGGTGTTATTCAAGATCACTTGCTTGCTTACCTAAGCTCTCCCAAGATAGCTCCGTCAAGTTCCCTGGTCCAGAAAAACAAACCAAAAAAGGTCTTAAGGGGAGGCCCTCTCTGTCTGAAAGCTGCCAAACTGGCTGGCCTCTGCTGCAAGCTAGTCATTGCCCACTGTGCTGATTCTCCACTGTTCCGACCTTGTCTTGGGCTCCTGAAGTCTCCTGCTGATTCCCTGCGTCCCCTGATGTGATGTTTCTGGGCAGGGCCTGCCAACCATAGGCATTTGGAGTCCTTTATTTCCAATTTCACTGCATGTAGATGCAAAGGAGCTATCTCTAGTCCACCATCTTGCTCCCCCCCCCCTTTTTTTCTTAATATGTCTCATGTCATTGTCGGTCCTCTTCTTAAGCTTTATTTTGATGAAATGGTCATTTCATAGCGTAACAGTTTAATTTCTTCAATAATTTTAAATCTACTTTTTCATTATTATTTTCAGAGGCATTTCCGGGCTTACTATGTATAATAGATATGTACAGACACACACATATATGTACACACACATATTAACTTAATGCTAGGGCAATACAGCAATGCTGCTTTTATATAGCTCCATTCTCTTGCCTTTCCTTTTGGTGCTATTATTATTTTATATATTATATCTATTGCTTTATGTAATCTCATGTCTTGTAAAGGCTTTGGGAGAGGAAAGGAGAGTAAGCATATATTTATAGAGTTTGTTGTATTATGTTCCATACTTGACATTTCTGATTCTTTCAAGTTCTTTTGGATTCAAGTTACCATCTGGTGTCCTCTACTTACTACAATAGTTTTATTTTTCTGTCCATTACCTTTCTGCCGTTATTTTCAACTACATGACATTTACACATGTCAGAAGCCCAACAGTATAATAATTATTATAATCACCATTATAATATTGTTCTATTATTATAAAATAATGAGTATTATTTTATGCAGTTACTTTTTAACTCAGTTTGAAGAAAAGAGAAGTAATTTGAAAATTTTTAAAAAATAATAATTTACACAGTTATTTTTATCAATATTTTCTTCTCTTATTGTGGATTCAAAATACTGTCTTTTCCCTTAACTATTAGTATCTCTTCTAAGGCAGATTTGCAAACAACATGCTCTGTTAGTTTTTGTTTATCAGGAAATATCTCTTGGGTCATCGTTTTTGTAAAAAAAAATTTTGTTGGATATAAATTTGTCTGGTATTTTAATCTTTTCTCCCAGCAATGTGGATATGTGGTCCCACTCCCTTCTGGCTCTCATGGTTCTGGTGAGAAGTCAGTTGATGTTGGAATTGGGCTTCCCTTTTTCATGAGAAGTCATTTTTCTATTATTGCTTTGAAAATTTGCTCTTTATCTTTGGCTTTAAATATTTTTACTATGATGTATGCAGATATGGATCTCTTTGTATCTTTTTCTACCAAGAGATTACTGTCGTGCATGTGTGGATTATGATTCTTCATCAAAATAAGGAAGCTATCAGCCATTCTTTCTTTCTTTTTTTTTTAATTGAGACAGTGTTTCACTTTGTTACCCTGGGTAGAGTGCCCTGGTATCACAGTGCACAACAACCTCAAACCCTTGGGCTTGAGCAATCCTCCTGAGAGGCTGGAAATACGGATGCCCACCTCCATGCTTGGCTAGTTTTTCTATTTTTAGTAGAGATGGGGCTTGCTTTTGCTCAGGTTCTTGTCAAATTCCTGAGCTCAAGCAATCCATTCACCCCAGGCTCCCAGAGTGCTAATTACAGGCTTGAGTCACCATGCCCTCCCCTTCTTTCTTTCTTTCTTTTTTTTTTTTTAACCCTCCACAGTTTCATACATTGTTGGCAGCAAAAATATATCCACTGAATAAATCAATGAACATGAGTCTAAAAAACAAAATTTTTTTTAACTTTCTTTTCTTTTTTTTAAATTAAATCATCACTGTGTACATTAATGTAGTCATGGGGTACAATGTGCTAGTTTTATATACAATTTCAAATATTTTTATCAAACTGGTTAACTTATCCTTTATGGCATTTTCTTAGTTATTGTGTTAAGACATTTATATTCTACATTTAGAAAGATTCACATGTACCCTTTAAAGATGCACCATAGGTGTGGTCCCACCAATCACCAGCCCTCCACCCATCCTCCCCCCTCCCCCCTTCCCCATATTCTTGGCCATAATTGGGTTATAGCTTTCCTATGAAAGCTATAAATTAGTTTCATAGTAGGACTGAATATAATGGATACTTTTTCTTGCATTCTTGAGATACTTTGCTAAGAAGAATATGTTCAAGCTCCATCCATGTAAACATGAAAGAGGTAAAGTCTCCTTCTCTCTCTAAGGCTGTATAATATTCCATGGTGTACATATACCACAGTTTATTTTTAAAAAGTTCAATTAGTTATTTTTTCCCAGTTTAACCTGTAAAAAGCTTATTTTGACTTAATCTCACAGCTTGATTTTTTAGAAGTGTCAGGGACATGTTCCAGTTAACACCCTTGCTTCTTCCTTCATTCCTCTCAGACTCTTCTCAGAATGGGAGCCTCATCTTGCATAGTCTCTGCCCACACAAACATGGGGCTTTTGATAATTTTACAGTTGATGCTTATAGAATTGACCAATAAAGCCCCACAAGACAGAGTGGTTTTTTTCCTTTTATTAAATCATATATACATAGATCATGAATACATTGATGCCTGTGTGGGATTCCATGTGTTGATTTTTTGTACAAATCGGAGTGCTTACATCCAACTAATTATCATAGCTTTCACCTCTTTTGCGTTAAGACATTTGTGTTCTATACTTGATAGATTTGACTTGTGCCCTTGCAATATGCTCCATAGTTGTACTCCCACCGTTTACCCTCCACCCCATTATTTCTTCGAATAATTTTTCTGACACTATCTCTTTTCTCCATCTGGTATTCCCATTACATATATGCTGGTGTGCTTTTAGTCTTCTGAATGTCTCTAAAGTGCTATCCATTTTTCTTAATTCTTTTTATCTATATTTTTGAGATTTTGGGATCTCCATCTTCAAGTTCATCAATTTACATGCCAGTGAAAATCTACTGCTAACCCTTAAGCTTCAATTTACATATTGTACTTTTTAACTTCATAATTTTACATCTTTTATATTAACCTGGATGGAGTTGGAATACATTCTTCTTCACATCACAAGAATAGAGAAGCAAGAATCCAATGTACTCAATTCTAATATGAAGCCAGTAGATGATCTAATAAACACCCACATAAGAGAAAAATTCTTATCAATTCAAGATGGGAGCAGGGGAATGAAGGAGCAGGAAAATCAGAGAAGCAGGAGTGTGTGTGGGTGTGCTCCCTCTTAAAGGGCACAATGTTGGAGTGTAAGGCACACCCTCTGGGGGTGGGACACCATCATAAAAGTGACTTTACCTAACAAATGCAAACATTGTAACCTAATTATTTGTACCCTCAATTAACCAGAAAGAATAAAAAAAAAAGAAAAATGGCAGATGCAAATCCAATCATATCATTAGTAATATTAATGTGAATAAACCATGAAAAGAAGAGATAAAGATTTTCAGATTGTATAATTAAAGTTCAACTTATTCTACAGGAGGCAAATTTAAAAGTACAAATGAGTTGAAAGTAAAAGAATGGAAAAACATATACACACAAGTATATATATATATATACACATACCATGTAAATAGCAATAGAGTTGGTGTGGCTCTATCAGTATAAGAAAAAATAAAATTTTAAAACAATAAAAGTTATAAGATTTAAAGAAGAAATTTTTCCAGCAATAAAATATCACTAATTAGGAAAGATACAACACTTATAAACACATATGCACCTAACTTCAGAGCCCAAAGTACATGAAGCATAAACTAGAAGAAATGAAGGAATTGTAGACAATACAATACTTTTAACAGTGGATAGGGTTATTACAAAGAAGAACAGTAAGAAAACTGTGGATCTGCGCAGTATTATAGACTAACTAGCAGACTTTTACAGATCTCTGCCCAATAGCAGCAAAACTTGGGTCCTTCTCAAGTGCACATGGAAAATTATCTAGAATAGATAATATGCTAAGCCACAAAGCAAGGGTCAATAAATCTGCAAAGACTTAAAGTATATGGGGTATGTTCTATGATCACATGCAATTCAAATGGAAGTCACCATCAGAAGTAAATTATAAAAAATTCACAAATATGTGAAAATTAAACACAACCTTAAACAAACCAATAGGTCAAAGAAGAAATCTCTGTGGAACTTAGAAAATACTTTGAGATAAGTGAAGATAAAAGCACAGCATACAGTAACTTACATAATGCTTCAAAACCAAAGCTTAAAAGAATATGCATAGCTATGCAACCATTAAGTTCACAAATTCATTCTAGAAAAAGTGCTATATTTTTCACTGCTGAATATCACTATGGTCACCTTCAAAATATTCCCCTTGGGAAGGTACACACTGATGCCAAAACCTAGTCCACCCTTCAGAGCACTTTTTTCTAGAATGAGTTTATGAACTTAATCGTCACGAGAGTGCCAACATTGCTGTGAAGGGTGTATTGGGCACTGGCAGTGATGCATAGTTGCCCAAGATGAATACCTTGAAGGTAACTATAGTGATATTCAGCAATGAGGTATGTAGCACTTTTTCTAGAATAAGTTCATGAACTTAGTTGTCTGACCTCAAACATATTATGAGGAGAGGACAATCTAAAATCACTAACCCAAAATTTTATCCTAAGAAAATGGAAGAAGAAGACCCAAACTAGAAAACTAATCCCAAACCAAACAGAATGAAGGAAATGAAAAAGATTAGAGTGGAAATAAATGAAACAGAGAATAGAAAAACAATTTAAAAAATCAAGAAACCAAAAAGTTAGTTCTTCAAAAAAACTAACAAAATAGGCAATCTTTGAGCTATTTATCTAAGGAAAAAAAAGAGAGAATCTTAAGTAACCAATCTCAGGAGTGAATGAAGGAATATTAGTACTGTGCTTAAAGACATAAAAGATTGTAAGAGAATACTTTGAAAAAAACTATATGCTAACAAATTAGATAACTTAGATAAGACAGCCAAATTCCTACAAAGATAAAAACTATAAAATTGACTCAGGAAGTAGTAGGAAATAGGATGGACCTATAAAATAGAAAATAATAAAGTAGAAAATAAGGATGGGGCCAGGGCAGGATTCCTGCAGGATGAGTTAGTGACAGTCAGGCAGGTGGGCCTGATGGACAGCTGCCTGCTCTCAGTCAGAATACAGACGGGGGTAAAGGAGTGCAGTGGAAGATTTAGGAGGCCACAGAGTGCCTGTTTGTGGAGCTCTCTGTAGGCCCAGAGAAGGAGTTTAGACTCATGCAGAAGGGTGGGCAGGCTGATGAACTGCTTGCATGTCCCAGCAGAACTGGAGACTTAATGACTGACAGGAGCACTGTCCATAGTGGATGCTGGGGATGAGGACGGTCTCAGGACAGCCTGAGAATGCACCTCACATGTTCAGGGCCTGAGGCAGATACTAAAAATGATCTGTGAGTTGAGTCCAAAGCTGCCTCTCATACATTCTATGAAACACGTGCACTCAGATGTCCCCTTGTGTAGCCACTGTTCCTGCTCCAGACTAACCTTCCTCTTCCAGCCGGAGGTACAGATCAAAGACTCTCACCCTTAAACCAAGCACAGGGCTCTTAAATTCACTTTCTTCTTCATTATTTACTAGCTATGTCTAAGTCAGGTTAATATCTACTTTCTTATATGAAAGTGGGAGTAACGTGAAATGTGAAAGTTGTCAGAATCAAAACGCAGTCACTTCTGTTAAAAGAAAACAACCCTGACAAGCAGAGCCAGGAAAAGCCATGAAGAGAAAGGTTCTCACGTACGACTACCTGACCACAAAAACTATCGCAGACTCTGCGGAAACAGCAACCTTACACAAAGCCTTTCACAATCGGATGTGCAGAATACTCCTCCAAGGACATCTGCACAGCAGCCTCAGCCTGGCATCACCCTGTTGATCCTTGTAATTCTCCTCAATTTTTCTTTAAAAACCTTTGTCCTCTTTGCCTCCCTGCATATGAACACAGTTTGCTACAGCATGGATATTCCCATTGCAATACCCTATTCCCAAATGAATCTTATTTTCTTTCAGTGACTCCTTCTTGCTTTTTAGGTTGCCAGTAGCTATGCCAGCTCTAATCTGTTCTCACTTCATGCATTCTCCCCCCTTCCCTGTCCTGGGTTCTGGAAATGGAACTCACATGGATGACCAGGTCCTCTGGCTTCCAACTGTCAGCAGTGTCTAGGTCGGGACCCCTGTGGTGTTTAGTGCTTCCTGGTAGCTTTTGATGGATCCCTCTTAAATATGAGAAGAAAACCAAGGGGTGTCGGACACTATAGAGAGCCTATAATGTGACAGGGGTCAAATAAATAGGAAATGCACTCAAAAGAAACAAAGATGGGGCAGGAAAAAAGTTATCAATCAATAACATCCTTAAAAACATAAGGGGAGATAATGCAGGAACAATCTATGAAGGGAAAGCAGAGACGTTTGAGGAGATGGACATTCAGAGAGCACAGGCTCATACGCCAGCGTCAGGTCATAGGAACGTGATGCAATGGCATGGGGCTGGGCGGTTCCCAGGCCTCGTTATTTACCACCTGCAGGGTAAACCCTGGGGACTGAGACCAGGACATTCCAGGCTATGTCTCCTCTGGGCCTTTGGTATGTCTGTGGTCTATTGGTGTATTAGTTCCCTGTCACCGTGGCAATGAATTAATAAAATTAGTAGCTAAAAATGGCACAATTTTATTGTCTTTCAGTTTTGGAGGCCAGAAGTCTAAAACCAAAGTGTTTGTAGGGCCACATTCCTTCTGGTGGCTCTAGGAGAAAAAAGAATTTTTTCTTTTCATTTTTTGGCCAGGGCCAGTGCCCTACATGGTGAGCCACAAGCACCACCCAAAATTTATTTCTTTGCCTCTTCTAGCTCCAGAGCTTTCTGCATTCCTTGGCTCACAGCCCCTCCCTCCACCTTCCAAGAGCACCATCCCACCTTCTTCTCACAACTCCTTTCCCTGAATTTTGACCCTATTGTCTCTCCCACACATGACAAACCCTTGTGATTACATATGGCACACCCAACTGATCCAGAGAAACTCCATCTCAAGGTTTTTAATGTAATTTGCATCTACAAAATGCCTTTTGCCCTGTGAATTAACATACTCCCAGGATCCAGGGATTAGGATGTGAGCATATTTGAGAGATTATTACAGGCACTCCCTGAGTTATAAACATTCAACTTACATGCAACTCACATTTACAAACGTAGGCTATTATAGGGTAAATGCACTTGTTTCGACTTATATACAAATTTAACCTAAGAACAAACCTACAGAATCTATCTGGTAGATTCACAGAGTGCCTGTACTCAGCCTCCCACAGCTGGCATCCGTCTTTTATAATTTGTACAACTAGCACTTATTGAGTGACTCCTCTTTCTAGATTCTGTTCTTAAAGCAGGGGTCACAGGACAGACTAAGATGGCCTCTGCCTCCCAGGAATTCAGTTCCATAGGGGGCATAGTTAGATAAGCAGATAACCTGGTGTTTTCTGATAAATGTTCTGGAAAAGACTTCCACAGGCAACTGAGAGAGGATGAAGACATGATCCTTGCCTTCAAGGAGATGAAAATCCAGCATGAGAGAGAACTTGTGAACAGGCCCAGCTGGTGCAAGCCACAGTGCTAGATCTGGCTCCTATGTAGATGATGGTTCTACTGGTGTCCAAGGACTACATTTTAAACCCCCTCCTTCCATCAGAAGGAAGCCACCTCAAAGGCACATCAAGCTTCCAGACCTTCCTAGTCCCTTTTGATAGATAAAAAATCTCATTTTAGTTCTTTGAAATTCAGTCATGTTCCTCTTAAAACATTTGCTTTGTAAAACCCTCCTTCCCCTCCACCCAGTGCAGCCTGGATGTCTGACTCAGGCTCTTGGAGTGGCAAAGGTGAGGATGAAGCTGGGCTGCTCTTGGCCCACCCCACCCCCCATCTCACAGAGGGAGGGAGAACAGAGGACGGTGGCCCTGACTCACCTCACCTTCCTGTGCTCAGTGCCTGGCAAGTGTGGACTCTATTATTTCTCTGTCTACCATTGACTGGCCATTGGACCCCTCAGCGTGGGAAGCGTTTGTCCTTCTGGGGACTGCAGTACCGTCTCCCAGCTCCTTTGGCCTCTTCCTCTTTGCTGCTGCTATATGAGGCACCTGCTACCCCAGCTTTTCTTGGCAGGGTGTCCTTGCCCATCAGACAGCCTTTCTGGGTGGGGTTACAAGATGACTGAGGTCTTTCCACATTGCTCTCCCATTGGAATTCTGCCTCCTGTGGGTTCTGAGGTCTCTTTCCTGCATTTTCTTCCACATCCCAGCTGAGTTGGGCACCAGTTCTAGAGGCTCCTCAATACTGAGCAAGAGGTAATCTCTAGCCCAGATCAGTCCCATGTCCTCAGAGTTGGCCCCAGACCCTTCTTCCCTGGACTTATTTGAGGGGCTTGCTGCTCCAAACAGCAATACCATTCCTTTGCACAGAAAACTTATAAACAAAGAAAACACAAAATGTCCCCATCAGCACCTTCTCAAGGGTATTAAGGGAGTAAAAGCTCAATACCAGCAATAGCTTTCAGCATCCCTTTTGAAAACTCTCCAGATGTTTTGTGCCCTGCCTTCCCCAGGGCCTTTCATATACCAGACTCGGGCCTCTATAAAACATAAGACCACCTTCTTGTATCTTTTACCAGGGTACTCTTAGGGACCTCAGTGGGTGCGTCATCAGCTCACACATGCAATGAAATATCTATAGTAAAATGTGTATAGGGTAGAAAAACAGGATGTAATAATATTTATGCCCATACTGATGGCCTGACTAAAATACCCCACGAATATTGGAAGAACTTGTAAAGACCTTGAAGTCTCACTGTCTGATGGGCACGTGGTATAAAGGCTGAAAGACCACCAGATGGTAGGGTGAGGGGCCCCAAGGGAACGGAAAGTGGCTGTAGCTAAAGGGAAGGGCTGTTCTCAGAGGTCTTGGGGTCCATTTCCTGCAAAGACCACACTTTACTTGAAGACTTACTTGATTATGCCCAAATCCTTGCCCTGTGGAGTTTGGCCCAACATCCCTACCACCCCTGCCCCTGACCCACCACCATAGATCTCTGTGAGTGCCATATGCCAAGCCTTCTTGTAATCTATTTATCTCTGCTCTCTGTTACATTCCCAAGACAGAAGGCACCTGACCATAAGGCAGTGCTATATAGGATTTGCTCTTAGAGCTATCTAATGAACTGTAAAGGACTCCTATAAAATGACAGTGAGCAGTTGAGAGCAGGGCTCTAAAGGACAGTAAAACAGGTGCCTCGGAAAATCATGATTCATTGTCCAAGCTCCCTGAAGCGTCTACTAATCTCCCTTTAGTGCACTGCAGAGCCACACAACCGCTTGTCACTTCTGGGGCAGCCCACACTGCTGTGGAGTGATTGCACACACCTGTAGGACTCTGCGTGGGTCCTCCCATCACTGGCCATGCAGTGTGGTCCATCTGCAGGTGACAGAGTATTCTTCACCAACCCAGTGATCAAAGGAGTCACAGAGAGTGAATGAACAATTTTCATGCTGGACATCACCAGTACGTCTCCATTTGGGCTGGATTCATAACATTTAGGGAATTGAGTAGAGAAGATCTGTTATATTCAATAAGAAGTTCAATGCCTATTAGCCAGGCTTTATGATTTCTTTCTTTAAAAAAAAATGTTTGGAAATGTCTCCCTTCCATTTTCCCCTTCTCCATTAATGCTGGGTTACTCCTGCCATCGCTGTGCGTGCATCATGGAACCCTGGATTGGCCCACTCCACTTTCATAGTAACATAGAAGCTTTTTTGTTAATGCTGGATGGTATGGCAACCTGGCATTCCCAACTCCATTGTCGCGCCTTCTTTTTCTTTGAAAACTGGGCAAGTACATACTAGAGAGCAAGGCGATGATGTTGGAAACAGGTGCGTGAAGACAGCAATGGTAACCACACCGTTGGGATATTCTATTAAGACTTGGCACCTGCATTAGCTAATTCAATCCTCACACTTTGCAAAGCCGGCAAACTACTAATGTTCCCTTTTATAATGGAGGAAATTGAGTCACAGTGATATTGAGTGATTTACCCAAGACCACAAGATTATTGGGTGGCAGGCTGGGTTTTGAGTCTGGGTCCACCCATTCCAAATCTAAGATGTTTGCTCAGATCTTGTGAGAATCAGTTTAGCACAGATATTACTGAACATTCTTTATGATATAATTTAGATGAGCAAATGTCACGCACATTATACATGGTATCTAACTGGTGTGTGTGCACCTGCTTCACGTGTGTGCACTCACGTGCTGTGCATGCTGTGGAGAGACTTCAAAAATCAAACTGCAGCGCCTATCTGTTTGAACTCTTGATTGACAGACCCTTGTTACAATTTTATTTAACTCTGAAACTGAGGTTTCAGTATGTGCATCTCTGTTCAGATACAGCAGGAAAAAGAAACAAGTGGGCCCAAAAGAAAGAGCAGGGAGCTCGCATGCACTGATCCAATGTCTCCCAGAAAGGCAGCCTGGTCCAATGGTGCTGCCTCTGCCTGAGACCCTAATGCAGGTACTGGGCCCACACAGCTCTCTGAGGGGTTTGCGATCGAGTCACAGCACAGTGTTTTACTCATAGCAAGTGGTCGGCGCCTGCTGATGTTATAGTACAAGAGTTTATTGTCTTTCATGTAGTTCCTTAGAAAATTCTATGTTTAAAAAGCCTTAGTTGAAGAAGAAATTCTATCACCACTGATGGAAAAATGCCCATCAAAGAGTGGTGGGTTATTCCCAAATTTGTCAGTTTGCCACTAAGTCTGGCCACAATATTTCAGTTTTAGGAAACAGGACACAATTCAGAAATGTGTAAAGGTAGATTTTGTCTTCCTGGCTTCAAGTTTCTGCTCTGGAAAGATGTTTGAGAGGCAAACATTCAGACTTCACTCCTCACTGAGAGACATCCTTGCCAGCGAAAAGCTTTTTTGTGCCCTCAGCCTGCCTAGTGGGAGCCCTAGAGGCCTCATTTAAAACAAGCAGACCCAAATAGCACAATAAAGTTTCTGGTAATTAAATCATCATCACAACCACAGCCCATACACGTAGCTGAAGACCTATACATGTAAATCTAAACAGGCTGATGAGTTAATAAATAAATAATTTAAATAGAATTCAGAGTATCCTACAAAATAGTCAAAATGTCTAGGAATAAATAAAATATTCCCCATCTGAACAACATTTAGGGAAATCACGACTTTAGTGAGAAAAGGCAGTGAACTGACACCAACGCTGGATGTTGTAATTAGCTGACCAACCTTTTAAAGAAGCCATGATAAAAATATTCCAAAATAAATTATCTTGAAACAAATGAAAAGCTTAATGAAAAAAAAAGAAGCTATGAAAAAAAAATTAACTGGAAATTATATAGCACCAAGAATAATAAAAATTTAAAGTGAAACTTACTGACAGGGCTTAATAGAATAGTGGAAACGACAGAGCTGGAGTCAGTCGGTGGACGTGAGCACATGTCAATAGAGTTCACCCAAGCTGACCCAGGTGCAAAAACCATACTGATAATGGTTCGCTTTCAGTGAACACTGCTTCAGCTATATGTGGAATAATAATCATGAAAAAAAGACCCATTGTTTCTATTGTAACAAAGTCCCAGAAGAAAATGAGAAAGAAAGTGATGTAAAAGAGTATTTGAAATACTTAAATAGGATGGTTGAAAGGTCCCCAATTTAGTGAAAGACCCAAGCATACCTATTGAAGAAGCTCAAACCTCAAGCAAAAATTTCTTGCAAACTCAAGAAAATTTATGACAAGAAACATAATTAACTTTTAAGAACTTGAAGACAAAGAAAAATCTTGAAAACAGCCAGAGATAAGTGACAAATTGCTGATAGCGCAACACAAATTTGTATAGAAATAGATACAGATATCTAATCTGAAAACATGGAGGCCAGAGAGAGTTGTACGATGTTTTTCAAATGCCGAAAGAGAACTGCCGGCTGCAAACTGTGTGTCCTGCAAAAGCCAGATTCAGGAATGAATGCAGCAAAGACATTTTCAGATGAAGTGAAAACTAAAATCACCTGTTACTGCCACACATGTCCTCACCTACTGGGTAAAGGAAATTCTGAGAAAATGAAATAATAAAAGAAGAACTCTGGGAACAGTAGAAAGAAATGGTTTTGTAGGCATAGAAACCTCATTTTAAATTTTATATGAAAAAGGACAAGCACCAGAAACTATTTTGATAAAAAGGAACACAGAGGAGGAATTGCTCTGTTTAATATTAGAGATTAATATGTATGTGGCTACAGTAACCTAGGCAGCGTGGCATGGTCAAAGCAAAGACAGATCTAAGGAATAGAATAAATACAGAAATACTCCCACACAAATGCCCAACTAAAGTTTTAATTTATGCAAATTTATAGGAACATGAGGAATTCTGTTACATGTATATCAGTATTGTGATCCAGTCAGGGTGACAGGGCGTCCACTGCCTGAGGAGAGGGCATTATGTTAAGTGTAGTCATCATTTCTGATGCATCAAATTTACCCCTTCTATCTTATGGTATGTTTGTCCCCTTTAACACACGTCTCTCCATCCTCCCAGAAAGCCCCCAACTCGTCCTTTCTGGTCTCTGTTACCTATTTTCCACTTTCTACCTCTGTATGTCCAGCTTTTTAGCTCCCACATGTGAGAACACAGCATATGGGTCTTTCTGTGTCTGGCTTATTTCATTTAAGATAATGACCTCCATTTCCATCCATGTTGCTGTAATTGAAATGTTTTCATTTTTTTATGGCTGAATAATATTCCATTGTGTGTGTGTGTGTGTGTATACATATATATACCTCACATTTTCTTCATATGTTCATCTGTGGATGGACTCTTAGGTTAATTTGTTAACTTTGCTATTATGAATTGTGCTACAATAAACATGCCAGTGAAATTGCGCCTTTGACATATTGATTTCTTTTCCTTTGGGAAGACATCCAGTAGGGGGATTATTGTATTGAATAATAATGCTATTTTTAGGTCTGTGAGAAATTTCTACACTGTATTCTACAGTGGCCATACTAGTTTACGTTTTCACCAACAGGGTATAAGAGTTCCCTTTTCTAGGCCACACCTGTGGCTCAAAGGAGTAGGGTGCCGGTCCCATATCAGAGGTGGCAGATTCAAACCCAGCCTTAGTCAAAAACTGCAGTTGAGGGGAAGAGTTCTCTTTTCTCTGCATTCTGGCCAATATCTGTCATTTTTTTGTCTTTTAAATAATAGCCATTTTGACTGGGATAAGATGATTTGTGGTTTTGATCTAGATTTCTCTGATTAGTGGATGCTGAGCATTTTCTCATTTACCTGTTAGCTATTTGTATGTTTCCTTTTGAAAAATGTGTGTTCATGTACTTTGACCACTTTTTAATAATTTGTTTTTATCTTTGCTGTTTGAGTTCCTTATACACATACATTATGGATATTAGTCCATAGTCAGATGAATAGTTTGCAAATATTTTCTCCTACTCAACAGGTTGTCTCTTTACTCTGTTGATTATTTCTTTTGCTGTGTAGAAATCTTTTAGTTTAGCAAAGTCCCATTTGTCTAGTTTTGTTTTTGTTGTCTGTGCTTTTGAAGTCTTACTCATAAAGTCCTTACCTAGACTAATGTCCACGAGAGCTTTTCCTAGACTTTCTTCTAGTACTTTGGTAGTTTTGGCTCTTACATTTAAGTCTCTAATTTATCTTGAGTTGATTTTTGTAATATTAAGAGAGATAGACATCTGGTTTCATTCTTCTGCACATGGCTATCCATTTTTCCCATTACCATTTATTGGAGTGTATGTCCTTTTCCCAGTGTAAATTTTTGTCAGTTTGCTATAAAGAATATCTGGGTCCTCTATTCCGTTTCATTGGTCTCTGTATATATTTTTATACCAATACAATGCTGTTTTGGCTTCTATAACATTGCAATATACTTTGAAGTCAGGTCATGAGATGCCTCCAGCTTTGTTCTTTTTTCTCAGGATGCCTTTGGCTATTCAGGCTCATCTTGCCTCCATACAAACTTTAGAACTTCTTTCCTGGTTCTGTGGGGGAAAAAATGTCATTGGTATTTTGATAAGGATGGTGCTGAATATGTAGATTGCTCAGAGCAATCTTTGTAGAAATCTTTCACTTCCTTGGTTAAATTTATTCCTAGGTATTTTATTTCATTTCTTTAAGTATTGCAAATGGGATCACCTTCTTGATTTCTTCCTCAAATAGATCATTACTGGTGTATAGAAATGCTACTGAGTTTTGCACATTGATTTTGCATCCTACAATTTAATTGTAGGATATACTGAAATATAAATATTCCACTAATAATTTTGTAGATCTGACAAACTTTCAGATTTAGGATCACATCATCAGAAAAGAGGGACATTGATTTCCTCTTCCCTTTGGTATGATTCACGTGGCCAGCACTTCCAGCATTACTTAATACTGAAGCACTTCAGTTCCTATATTGAACAGGATTTCAACTTTTCCCCTTTTGCTATAACATTAGTTGTGGAATTTTTGTATCTGGCCTTTATTATTTTGAAGTATGTTCCTTCTATTCCTAGTTTGTTGAGAGTTTTTACCACAAAAGGATGTTAAATTTTATCAAATGTTTTCTTCCGTACCTGTTGAAATGATCATGTGGTTTTTGCTTTTCATTCTATTGATATGAAGCATCACATTTATTGATTTGCATATGTTGAACTACCCTTGTGTCCCTGCTCTAAATTCCACCTGGTCACAGTCAGTTATCTTTTTGCCATGCTCATGGATTTGATTTGCTTATATTTTGTTTAGGATTTTTCTTCTGTGTTCATCAGGATATTCACATGTAGTTTTCTTTTTGTGTGGTGTCTTCTTTGGCTTTGGTGTCAGGGTAATTCTTGTTTCATAGAATGAGCTAGTCTCTCCTTTTTGATTGTTTGGAATTGGTCCAGGAGGCTTAGTATTACGTCTTTGTACATTTGATAGAATTCAGTTATAAATTCATCCTGTCCTGTGCTTTTCTTTGTTGAGAGACGTTTTATTACTGATTCAATCTCATAACTTATTATTGGTCTGTTCAGATTTTTTTGTGCATCCCTGATTCAGTCTTGGTAGGTTGTATGTTTCAAGGAATGTAGCCATTTCATGTAGCATTTCCAATTTGTTGCATATAGTTGCCCATAATAGAATTTCTGTGATACCACCTGTAGCATCTCCTTTTGCATTTCTGATTTTGTTTATTTTGGACTTCTCTCTTCTTTTCTTGGTTTATCTAGGTAGTGGTTTATCAATTTTATTTATCTTTTTGAAAAAACAACTTTCTTTGACACTTTATATTACTTTTTAAGTCTTTTCTTCATTTACTTCTGCTCTGATCTTTAATATTTCTTTATTTACTAATTTGGGATTTGGTTCTTGCTTTTCTAGTTCCCTGAAGGACATTGTTAGATTGGTACTTTGTATTCATTCTACTTTTTTGGTAGAGAAATTTACTGCTATAAACTTTCCTCTTAGCACTGATTTTCCTATTTCCCAGTTTTTATGTTGTGTTTCCATTTTAAAATTTTAAGGAATTTTTAAAATTCTATCTTAATTTCTTTATTGACACAATAGTCACTCAGGAGCATGTTGTTTAATTTACATGTATTTTTTATAATTTCCAAAGTTCCTTTTGGTATTTATTTCTAGTTTTATTCTGTTATGGTCTGAGAAGATAGTTAATATGATTTTAGTTTTTTAAAATTTGTTGAGGATTTTTTCTGGCTTATCATATGATATATCCTAGAAAATGTTCCATGTGCTGATAAATAGGATGTATATTCTGTAAATTTTGGATAGAATGCTCTGTAAAAGTTTGTTACATCCATTTGGTCTAAATCCAGCTTAAATTTAATGTTTCTTCGCTGATTTTCTGTGTAGATCACCCGTCTAACACTGAGAGTGAGTATTGAATTCCTTCACTATTATTTTATTATAGTCTCTCTCTTTCTCTCTCAATCTGGTTCTATTTGCTTTATGAATTGAAGTGCTCCAGTATTAAGTGAATGTATATTAAGAATTTTTATGTCTTCATGCTATGTTGACTCCTTTATTATTAATTATATAATTACCATATTTGTCTTTTTTTCCTGTTCTTGATTTAAAGTCTGTTTTATCTGATGTAAATGTAAGTATAACTACTTCTGCTCACTTTTGGTGTCCATTGCCTGGACTATCTTTTTCCATTCCTTTCCTTTTAGTCAATACGTGTCTTTCCTGGTAAGGTATCTTGTAAGTAGCATACAGAGCAATCATTTCTTTTATCCATGTAGCTGTTGTATATCTTTTAAGAAAAGACTATATGTTCCAGGCTATTACTTATATTTGAGGCTTAGTTTCTGTCACATTGCTAGTTATTTTCTGGTTGTTATATATATTTTTTGTCCCTTTCTTTTCTCTTATAGTTTGCCATTGTTTGGTGAATTTCTGTAGTAATATTTTTTGAGTTCTTCCTCTATGTTTCATACTTTCAAGTGTTTTCATGATAGTAAATACCATCCTTTGCTTCTGGGTTTAGGTCTCCCTGCAGAATTTCTTATGGAGTCAGCCTGGTGGTAGTGAATTCTCTCAGCACCTATTTTTTTTCTGGGAATGACTATTTTTCCTTAATTTATGACGACAGTTTTGCTAGATATAATATTCTTGGGTGGTAGTATTTTTTTTTTCTTTCAGCACTATGATTATATCTTCCTCTCTTCTGGCCTGTAAGGTTTCTGCCAATAAATCTAGTGCTGGGGAAATGGGGTTTCCCTCGCAAGTAATTAGATGCTTTGCTATTGATGTTTTCAGAATTTGCTCTTCAACTTTGACTTAGATGGCCTGAGTATCATGTCTGACAGGGAAGATCTTTTTGTATTGTATCTGTTGTGTACCTAAAATTCTTGCTATACTAGGGAAGTTTTTATCTATTATTTTGTTAAAGAGCTTTTCTAATATTTTTTTATTTGCTTTTTTATTCACCCTTGAGGATACTGATAATTCATAATTTTTTTCACTTTATGTTGTCCAAAATGTCATGAAGGCTTTGCTCATTCTTTTCTATTCTTATTTTTTAAAATTTTTGTATGATTGCATTATTTCAAAAGACCTGTCTTCAAGTTCTGAGATTCTTTCTCCTTCCTGATCTAGTCTATTATTGAAGCTTGAGAATGCATTTTTATATTTCTTCAATTCCAGAATTTCTATTTGTTTCTTTTTGAAAGGATTTATCTCTTTGGTAGATTTCACATTCATATCCTGAATTGTTTTTCTGATTTCTTTATATTATTTTCTTCAAAGTCTGTTGTATCTCATTAAACTATTTTAAAATCAGTGATTTGGATTCTTTATCTGAGATTTTAAAATTTTCTTTTTGATTACATCTATTTCTAGAGAAATTGTGTTTTCTTTCTTTCTTTTTTTTTTTTTGAGATGTTATATTTCCTTGCTCTTTCATGCTTTCTGTGTCTTGATATCTAAACATTGGGTATGCTATTTTTCTCAATACCTAATTATGTTGCTGGTACTGAAATAACTTAGAGGACCTGGAAAAATAGAGTCGGACCCCCACTTAGGTTAATTAAATTGGTAATTTATTTTACCTGCTGTAGGGGCTGTTGTTCTAAGAGATAGTCAGCACCTGGTGAAAGTGTGAGTTATCTTTTATAGGCTTTGTGTAAGCATATTACAGGAGTGAAATGTGGCTGGTTAAGGGGGGTTACAACTCAGGTAGTCATAGATACAGCAATGGAACGATAATTAATACAGTTTCAGTTGACAATGGATACATTTCATATCACAATGGTTATGGTTATACAACAGTAATTAATCAAGTCTCAGT
>CAUYQV010012573.1:0-15778 GCA_963574575.1 Galagoides demidoff | reverse complement strand
AACCGTTGTAGGTTCTTAAAAGGAGATACTCACAGCCTACATTATTCATTATATGGATGACATCTTATTGGCACATCAGAGTTTAATGGTTTTACAGGAAATGTTTGAACAAGCTGTATGTATGTTAAAGTCTTATGGTCTTCAAATTGTTTTAGAAAAGGTGCAAACTATAGCTCCTTGTAATTATTTAGGATACAAATTGACTCAAACTCAAATTCTTCCACAATGTTCAACTCTGATTGGATTCCCTATCTACTTTAAATAACTTTCAAAAGCTATTACGTCATATTAATTGGTTATGTCCCATTTTAGGAATTCCAACCTATGCTTTGTCTAATCTTTTCAAAATTCTGGAAGGATCTTTGGACTTAAATAGTCCTCGTTCACTCACTCTGGAAATGAAGGAAGAACTGCAACTAATTGAAAAAGAGTTTGCATCAAAAGAATTAGATAGGGTTGGTGTCAGATTTCCAATTCGGCTAATAATTATAGCCACTAGTTATTTATCAAGTAGATATTCTTTTAGAATGGTTGTTCCTTTCTAACACAACTACACAAAAATTACAATACTTAGATAAAATTTGTGAATTGGTTGCTAAGGATGGAAATAGAATTCGTCAACTTACAGGTTACAATCCTTATTCTATTATTGTTCCTTTCACAGAAAAGCAAATTCAACTCAATTTTCAATTATCAATATTGTGGCAAATTGCTTTTGCATCCTATATAGGCTCAATTACTAGTGAATATCCTAAGGACAAAAGATTTCAGTTTTTAAAGCTAACTTCTTGGATTATCCCTTATGTTGTTAGAAACTCTCCAATTTTTTTTATTTATTTATTTATTTTTTTAATTGAATGGTAACTATGTACATTAATGCATTTCTGGGGTACAGTGTGGGGTTTTCACACCATTATGATTTCTTAAAACAAGTATATTTAGGACGCTGGTTATCTTTCCTGACATAACACCAATTAAATAACATTCTAATCATTATCATTATAGACAAATTGATGTCATCATTTAGAATTTCTGTTGGTGAACTGAACGAGCAGTTATAATTTTTTTCAAAGTTGTCATAGAGATGGATATTGAGCAATATGACATTTTGAAATTCTATTTGATTATTTGAAGTCCCTATCTTTATTATACATAAATACTAGAGTCTATAAGCTTTATCTCTTCCACTGATTCAGAAACTCTCCAATTTTGGATGCTGCTATCTTTTATACAGATGCCAGCAAGCATGGTAACGTTGGATATACAGATGGTAATACTTTCAAAGTTGTTCAAAGTCCTTATACCTCAGTTCAAAAAACGAAATATATGCTATTTTTATTTCAAGACTTTCCTTGTGCAATGAATGTGATCATGGACTCTCAGTTTCCCTGCATAGCTATTAGAAAGATAGAAACAGCAACCATACAACAAACTTCCACTGATGAGATTTCTTCTCTCTTTCAATCTATTCAGGCACTTATAAGGCATTGTACTCACCCTATCTACATAATTCATATCAGAGCACACACCATACTACCAGGTCCAATGACCTAACTTAATGCAAAAATAGATTGGGCCCTTATTGGTACTGTTCAAAAAGCTTCTACCTTTCGCTCTTACACACACACTAATACAAAAATGCTCCGTAAGAAATTTCAACTTACAAGAACTCAGTCTCAGCAGATTCTTTCTAATTGCCCTTCTTGTTCAAGGATACACTACTTCCCTTTCCAGAGGGAACCAACCCTAGAGGAGAAGCAGCAAATCAGATATGGCAGATAGATGTGACCATTGTCTCATCCTTTGGTAGAGTGAAATATGTTCATCATTTTATAGATACTTTCTCTCACTTCTCTTGGGCTACCGTTTTACGGAAAGAAAGGACTCATCATGTCATTCAACATTTGTTAGAGTGCTTTAATATTATGGGTGTCCCTAAATCAATTAAAACTGATAATGCAGCTCGGCGCCTGTGGCTCAATCAGCTAAGGCGCCAGCCACGTACACCTAAGGTGGTGGGTTCGAATCCCCAGCCTGGCCTGCCAAACAACAATGATGGCTGCAACCAAAAAATGGCCGGGCGTTGTGGCGGGCGCCTGTGGTCCCAGCTGCTTGGGAGGTGGAGGCAGAAGACTCGCTTGAGCCCAGGAGTTGGAGGTTGCTATGAGCTGTGATGTCACGGCACTCTGCCCAGGGGGATAGCTTGAGTTTCCGTCTCAAAAAAAAAAAAAAAAAAAACTGATAATGCACCTTCTTATTCTACTCACAAATTAAATACCTTCCTATCTTTTTGGAATATTCGATTATCTCATGGTATTCCTTACAATTCTCAAGGACAAGCCATTATTGAGTGACATCATAAAACATTGAAAGATATGTTGGATAAACAGAGGGGGGAGAGGATATCCTCCCCTTGAATAATAGTCCTAACTACATGCTCACTAGAGCTCTTTTCATTCTCAATTTTCTGAATCTCAGCAACAACAGAAAGACAGCTGCAGAACGCCTTTGGACCTCTCTCATTCACCATCCTCTCCAATACAACAACCTATTTTTTATATTAAAAAAAAAAAAAAAACCCTGACATGTCAGAGTGGAAGCCTGGTTATGTAAGCAGTGGTTACCAGCCCACTGGATTAAGCCTCAAGATGAGCAGGAAACTTGGCCAGCACCTTAACAAATTTGTTTTCACTAACTTTTCTTTAATTCACAGGACCTTGATTTTTGGAGCCTAGGTAATTTCATAATAGAGAAACCCTGGATCAATCTCCTCTGTGGGAACTCTAGCTGCCTCTCCTACATCACCATCCATCATCAGCAGAAAGCAGTTAAGAGCAGTCAGCATCCTGTTTCCCTAAGAAGCAGTTGGAGCTTCTATGCAGAGTGGGAAGATTGATACAGGATTTCATTATTTTGGGCTGAATAATAAGCCCCAGGTAAGCTTAGTATGCGTCTTTTAAACCCTTGAAGGTTATGACAACAAAGACCTCTAAAAGCAGGGGACTCTGTCAATGCCATTCCATTTACTATGCCAATCCTTTTTCCTACCTGCAAAAGCAAGCCTCAACAACATATACTTACTTCTAAGGACCCGCCTAGCCCTGCCCTCTGTGCCTCCTACCATCATCCACACTTCCCGTGAGCTGACCGTGTGGCACCTGATAGAACACAGCATCCAGAATTAGAATCAGGAAGTCCATCCAGGCTCAACAGAGGCCTCCACTTAACCACTCCCGAGACACTGGGGGTCTCTAAGCACAAAGTCCTCCAGGCTGGAAGTCATGCTCTGGAACAGAGAGGAGGGCTTGACTGGCAGAGCCTTCTTGCAGGACTCTGGAGAGCTCTGTGCCTTCCTTGCAGCAAGGAACCCAGCCTAGCCACACAGCTACTGGCTGTCCCTTCCCTGCTGTGTCCTGGGCCACACACTCTCTGTGGCAATAGGCATTCCTCCTTAGGTAGAATCCAGGACAGCCCCACTGTCTTATTCTCTTCACACTTGAACCTTCCCTTCTCCAGGAAACCATGCCCATTTGGGTAGGATCTTGGGCAGCTGAACTGCACTTCCACACCCTCTCAGAACTTTGCCAGTACCAACCTTCTAGCAGCCAAGATACATCTGGATCCCAACGGGACTTGTATCAGCTGAAACTTCCAAGCTTCTTAGTAACTTCTGTCTCCCCAACAAGTACCCCAATAGTAGAGCTTAAATATCGGACCTAAATATAGGACCTTAAACATAAGTTGCGTAAAAAAATTGGAACTTACGAAACCTGGCCCAGTATTTTATCTCATCAAGAGCTTTCAGACTCTTTATTTTGTCCCTTGAGGCACTCGGTATTCACTCAAGATTTCCTTCACTAAAGAATGAGTCAGTTATGTCTGGGCTCAGTGGCTCCCACCTGTAACCCCAGCACTCTGGGAGGCCCAGGTGGCTTGATTGCCTGAGCTCATGTTTGAGACTAGCCTGAACTATAGCAAGACCCTGTCTCTAAAAATAGCTGGGCCTTGTGGTGGGCACCTGTAGTCCTAGCTACTTGGGAGGCTGAGGCAAGAGAATTGCTTGAGCCCAAGAGCCTGAGGTTGCTGTGAGCTATGATGTGATAGCAGTCTACAAGGGATGACAAAGTGAGATTCTGTCTCAAAAAACAAAAATAAATAAGTAAGAATCAGTCAGTTGTATTGGGACCCTGGACTGCTGACCCAGCTCTTCTCTGCAAGGACTCCAATCCAGGCACCTGGGTGTGACCCCTGCAGTGGTCCCCACAGCCAGACAGAGAGACAGGAGACTGGGGCCTGAGATAAAGTAGAATCTTACAAGCCCTGAGATCTTTCCAAAGTCCAGTAGGCTGCCTGAGTAAGAAAACCAAAAGAAGAAGAGAAGAGGGAAGGCTGCATACTAACATGCTGGCCTAACAGCATGGGGAGAAATGGTAGACCAGCAGCTGAGCACTGAGGCTGTAAGCTGGACAGAAAGGAGGGTTTGTGCCCTGCACGTGGTGGCCCCTGCCCAAGGGGCAACCCACAGGTGGTGTCTTCCATTCAGAAGATCGGCTTCACTGCCTAGAAAAAGAATGGGAAGTAAATTATAGCTAAATTTAAAAAAAGAAAGAAGGGGGCGGTGCCTGTGGCTCAAGTATGTAGGGCATTGGCCCCATATACCAAGGGTGGCAGGTTCAAACCTGGTCCCGGCCAAACTGCAACAACAACAAAAACCAGCTGGGCATTGTGGTGGGCACCTGTATTCCCAGCTACTCGGGGGGCTGAGGCAAGAGAATCGCCTTAGCCCAAGAGCCAGAGGTTGCTGTGAGTTGTGATGCCATAGCACTCTACCGAGGGCGACAAAGTAAGATTCTGTCTCTAAAAAAAGAAAGGAAAGAAAGAGAGATGGATCAAGACCTCCTCTCTCTACAACTTGCAAATATGACTACCATGGCACTCCTTCCTATTTTCATTCAAATCAATGATGAAATGTTGATGATGGAGCCAACAGCAAATTGCATAGTGACCTCCTTTCCATGCTACAATCTCACTACTTGGTTTCAGGGTATGGCTGTCACAGCAGCTACAGATCCACCAGCTACAGGCCCATGTGTTTCCACCAGTGGCACATCCTAACTCACTAGAGCCTCAAACTCCTGAGCTTGAGAGATCCTCCCACCTCAACCTCCCAAGTCGCTGGATTTACAAGTGTGTGTCACTCAATCTGGCTTTAGTAATGTTTTTATTACATTATTTAACAAAGTTATTTATTTCTAGCCTTATTACGATATGACTCAGTTGGGCACATCCCTGGGTTTGTTGTTAGGACCCTAGCCTGACATGGGAAGTCCTGTCCTCTCCATCAAAGGAGGGCAGCAGTCAGGCCACCCTACACAGCTCCTTCTGAGTGGATAAGACACACAGGGGGGTGGTAGCCCAGTGAAATCTCCCATCCTCCACTCCATCCCCAGGAAGCCCCCTAGCAGCTACAAGTAGTCATCCATGGGTGAGCACTCAGGAAAGCAGTGGTTCTCAGCTCTGGCTCACAGGAGAATTGCTAGCCAGATTTCACTCCTAAGATGACCCTAAGGACCCTGACACAGCCAGGACAGAGGAACGATGCCCTTACTTTGGAGCCCTTTTGCCTATTTCTGCTTTCTGGGGATAGCCAGGGCTGTCTGCAGAGTGAGGTGAGGTGGACAGGGAATGCTGTTTGGGTTTTCTGGTCAGTTATGTTTGTCCAGCTTTATTGAGGTTTAAGTGATATACAAAGAGCTACACATATTTAGTATATAAGTTGAAGAGTTTGGGCATATGCAAATAGCCAGGATACTAGCACCACTGTCAAGGAACAGACATATTGTTATTGGTTTTAATACTGTATATCTGTGAGAAAACAGCTTTTTGCTAAAAAAAGAAAAAAAAAGACTTTTATCTCTCTGAACATAGCTTTTTTAGGCCTTTTACCTGTCTTGCTACTACCATGTCAAAAACTTCACAGACCTGACAAGGAGTTGGCAGCTCTTTCTTTTCAGTCTGCCTCAGCTGACAACTCTTATGTCACAATCATCCGTCCTGGTCTGACGTGGCTTTCCTGGTGGGCAGGCGTGTGGCTGTCCATTAAGACATATAGTCACATCCTTTAACTCTGCTTTGGTCAACATGCCCCACAGCAAACCTGAAAATGTCAAGGCTCTAAGGAGGGACTATAGGGTTCTGACGAGACCTGACCCCAAGACTATGGGGTGGGAGGATGGCTGCCCTGCCAGTCATCCTCCAGAGACACACTTGTTCCCAAAAAACGCCTCTGAACCCTACAAGCTCTAACTGGTTGTATTCAGGGTAGCATATGAGGTTTACCTGAGGCAAGTTTACAATTATTTCTACCATGAGGGAAAGGATTATTCTAATAATCCTAATCCTATCATAGTAGGCTTATTCTAATCCTAGCAGAACAAATGGAAAGTCTCATTTCCTTGCTGCTTTAACCATGAGAAGTCTTGCTTCTGAGTTGGCAGCTCAGCTATGCCCAGAGTTAACAAAAGTGACATGAAGTAAGATGGACTGCTGCAGAACTCAGCTAAGTCTAGAGGTTTTGAAACCCTTATGCTTCCAGGACAGAGGCCTTTCTCCTTTCGTAAACTGATGATTTAAATTCAGTTCTATTCAACTCTAAACTGGAAAACAATTCTTTCAGTTTCTGGTTGATTAACTATGAGATTAAAAAACTGAATCCTAGCAAGAGTAACAAGGTAATATGAAAAACATAAAACAGAAGTCTATCTAGGATTTTATAATATTTGCACTTGCTAATAATTTCTCACTACTGAAATCACAGAGGCATGCTAAGTACCAAAGGGATGGTACAAGTGTGGCGATGAGACCTGGGGGTGAGGTTGGGCTGAGCACTCTACAACCTGGAAACTCACAATCAGGCTGACACCATGCTTGCTTTCCCAGCTCTATTTTTTACTCCAGTTGGTGTCTCAGTCCTTCCGGCAATTGTAACTAATACCACAGATTGGATAATTTACAAATGACAAAAACATCTGCTCATAGCTCTGGAGGCTGGGAAACCAGGGTCAGGGCTCCAGCAGAGCCAGTCCTGGTAAGGACCTCTGTTTCACAGAACTTGTTTCTGCATCCTCACAGGGCAGAGGGCAGGAAAACCCTATCTCTTAATATTAGCACACTGGGTGACATGTTTCTATATGAGAACTCCTAAGAAATGCATATCCAGGCCATGGCAGCCAATTAGCTACTATTTACATGACCAGAAAGCTTCAACCCACACGTTACCTCTAGACTCCCTCCTGAGCTGCAAGAACTGACTTCCCCACTGATTCTACTCCCTCAAAGTTCCCAGCCCCACCCCCCACATTCTCCTTTGTTCTTCCAAGCTGTTCCCAGAACATGCTCTCTTAATGGTCATTCTCCTATCATCTTCACAGCCAGAAACCTGTGTTAGCTGATTCCCCACCTTCCTCTATAAAGCACTCCTCATGCACACTGTTCTGGTCCTTACCCCAGATCTCACTATCTCCCTTTCCTGTGCACCTGCCTCCCACACACCACCCTGAGACCAGACACCCATATCCAGGCCAGTAGGCTGCCTGTCCTTGTGCAGGAGACTCAGCTCCTCTGATGGCCACGTGAGACCTTTCTCACAAAGTTTCTCCTCCCTCCTTTTATGTCGCCCCCTGACCCCTGCCGCCTGCCAGGTGCCCTCCGCAGCAGCCTTGGGGTTTCCCAGCACACCTCCACACTTGTGAGCCTACATTCTTCCCACTCGGGGAGTACTGCACCTCCCTCTGCAGAGACCAGACCTGTAAGGCCTCTCCCTACAGCACCTGCACTGTGGTATGATCCCTTTACAGAGGACTCACTGTGGAAAGCACTATTATGAGCTGGTGAAGGCTTCTGTCTTCCACAGTAGACATGAACTTAAGAGCAATTCTGTCTCGTTTTGCTAAGCATGGCACAGGAGCCTACCATGGTTCCGAGTACCTTATCACTGTCCCACCTTAAAAAGGAGGGATGTTGCAACAGGCAGACTCAGCACAGGTGGGACAGTACGTTGGCACGAACTCAGAGAGCACCAAGGGCACTTGGATTAAACAGCACCACGCAGTGCTGGCAAGGACGGCCTGAAACAGGTGTTAACACCCAGTGACAGCCATTTGCACCATAAGACCTTCACAGAGGGCAGTCTGGCAATATTTACTACCATGTAAAATAAGGATAGCCTTTCATTCAGCAACTCTGTTTCTGAAGATTCATACCATTGCAAAAGTAAGTTCCAATGCACAAAGGCATAGAATGGGGCACAACGTCATCCCTTACAGGCTCCTGGGCTCAGAGCTATCCAGAGTCAGGAAAGAGAAGAAAGGTAATACTGTACACATCATCACACACCACCAGAGTCTGCACTGAAGCCACAGAACAGCACAGCACGTGGGGATTAAAGAGACTAGAACCAGCCTCATATCTGTTCAATCTGTGTTTGCTACAAAGAAAATCATCAAATATTTATGAGCATGGCTTTAAGTTTTGGAATTATAGGTACGGAACTATGGAACTTCAATAGTAAAAAACAAACCCCCACTCACCCAATTGGCATTTGAATATACAATAAGTATAAGGCAACAGAGTCATGGTGCATCCCAGGTATGGAAACGCATGAAAGAGCCATAGGGCATCCCAGGTAAAGAAAAATGTGAAAGAGCCATGGTGTGTCCCCAGGGAGCACTCTGTCACTGTCAAAAAGCATGAATGCCAATTTAGTAGAATATATTCACTATATTTATGGTAATTAAAAAAACAAGTTACAAAATATATATAGAAAGAGCACATATAGGGAGCTAAACGAAAGTTTTTAAGTAAATGTTTCTCCCATTGTGGAGAAGAAATGTCTCCAACTTACACCACGTGTCTCCACTGGTAAACCCAACAAGAACTGAAGGGTAAGAGATTCTGTAATCGAATCTCTGAGCACACGACAGATCCCTGCCCCTCCCCAGGCTGTGCTTGGTCTGGGAGGGGTGTTTGGAGGTGGCACAGCCACGGAGGAACCATCCCCACCTCTCTCGCACATATCCTAATGGGAGAGCTCAGCAAGTCCAGCTGACCAACATCTATTCCTGGTCAGAAATGGCCTTCTGTCCAGGGACCCAGGACTGATGCTAGCACCTTCAACTTTGGCAGGCAGGAGAAGTGGCAAGATGAGGCTAGCTCTCCCAAGCTGGCTTCTGAGATCTCAATGTGACACCTGTGAACAGCACTTCACATATACTTAGCATTAGTCATGGAATAAAATGAACCAGACAGAAACACAGGGGAATGTGAGTACTCTGAAAGGAAGTGTCTCACTCTCATCCCCCAAGGGACTTGGGAGCAGCCCTCCCTGTGCAAGCATTCTCACCAGTATGCTGTCACTTCCACAGGCTGTCATTATCCCTCTGAGCTCACAGGACAAGGAGCCCTTCGAGTCTCAGTGGGCTGACTTTGGAGCAGTTTCCACACATTCTTACCCTCAACAGTACTCAAAACTGAAAGACTAAAATTAAAAAAAAAAACATGTGCACAAACACAACAACTAGAACCCAAGTGTCCTGTGGCTATGCCTCAGCCACATGACAGCCAATCAGAAAGATGCTTCTGAGTACACTGCAGCCCAGCATGGACAGCTGGCATCTTTGGTATCAGCTGTTACTCTGTGTAGACACAGAGGGATGGCCTCAAGGTCCCCAGCACTCTAAGAGAACAGAGGTTAAGTCATGGCCACCATTGGGGTCACACCTTTCCTCCTCCAGTGCTGGAGAGGACCACAGAGCTACTCTCACTTTTAAGTCACTGGCATCCACTCAAAAGGCTTGGTCACTTCTAACCTGCCCTCAATAATCTGTGGAAACACCAGATTCATTTTAATTCAATAAAGAACAAAACAAGTGCATCAGGCCAGGTGAAGTGGCTCATGGGTTCAAGACCAGCCTGAGCAAGAGCGAGACCCTGTCTCTAAAAATAGCTGGGCAAATGATGGGAGCCTATAGTCCCAGCTACTTAGGAGGCTGAGGCAAGAGAACTGCTTGAGCCCAGGAGTGATTTTGAGGTGGCTGTGAACACTCTACCCAGGACTAAAAAAGGAGCCTCTGCTTCCAAAAAAAAAGAAAGAAAAGAAAAAAAAAAAACAACCACTAAAGAAACTTGTACATCTAAATCATCAGTTTTCTCTGGCTTATTTTGAAACACATGAAAAAATTAATTTCAAGAAAAGCCACTGGGGTGGTGTGATGGCGCAAAGGAGTGGGGCACAAGCCCCACATACAGAGGTGGTAGGTTCAAACCTGACCCCAGCCAAAAACTGCAAAAAAAAAAAAAAAAGGCCACTGTACCTCACTGTCAGAGAGCACCTTCCAGGATGAGTCAAGGAGCCTAGGGATCTAGACAGGGTGGGCACCAGCCCCAGACACCCCCACAGCCTAACTGCGGGCAGCACTTCCCACTGTCAAGTCCATACTGAGAGCTGCCAAAGAAAAGACACACTGCTTTGAAAGCAAATACTAGGTGGTTTTCTGTCCTTATAAGCAGGTTGGATTCTTTTTTTTTTTTTAAGTCATAAACATATAGATCATGTATACATTCATGCCTTTATGGGGTACAATGGGCTGATTTCATATCAGCACATAATTAAGAATGCTAACAGCCTTCATTCACCTCATTTACTTAATTATTGTGTTAAGACATTTATACTCTATACTTAATAGATTTGACATGTACCACTGCAATATGAACCATAGGAACAGTCCCACCATTTACTCTGCTTCCATCTAATCTCCTCCCTACCCTCCCATCCTGCACCTTCATCTTGGGCTATAGTTGAGATTTATCTTACTTATGAAAGAGTGAGTGATTATAAATTGGTTTCATAATAGTACTAAGTACATTGGATAGTTTTTCTTCCATTTTTGAGATACTTATTAAGAAGATTATGTTCCAGCTCCATCCACGTAAACGTAAAAGAGGTAAAGTCTCCATCTTCTTTAAGGCTGCATAATATTCCACAGTAACATATGTGAACATTTATTAATCCATTCACAGGTTCATGGGCACTTGGGCTTCTTCTATGACTTGGCAATTATGAGTTGAGTTGCAATGATCAATCTGGTGCAAATATCTTTGTTGTAATGTGATTTCTGGTCTTTGGATATATACCTAATAGAGGAATTGCCGAGTGAAATGGCAGGTCTACTTTTAGATTCCTGAGTGTTCTCCAAACTACGTTCCAAAAGGAACATAATAGCTTGCATTCTCCCCAGCAGTGCATAAGTGTTCCCTTTTCTCCACATCCATGCCTACATATGTAGTTTTGGGATTTTGTTATGTGAGCTACTCTTACTGGAGTTAGATGATATCTCAAAGTGGTTTTGATTTGCATTTCTCAGATGATTAAAGATGATGAGCATTTTTTCATGTGTCTGTAGGCCATGCACCTGTCTTCTTCAGAGAAGCTTCTGTTCAAGTGTCTTGTCCACAAGGATATGGGATCACTTATTCTTTTCTTATTAGTAAGTTTGAGTTCTCTATGGATTCTGGTTATTAAACCTTTATCAGAAACATAACCTGCAAATATCCTTTCCCATTCTGAGGACTGTCTGCTGGCTTTACTTACTATGTTCTTGGCTGTGCAGAAGCTTTTTAGTTTGATCAGATCCCAGTAATGTATTTTTGGTGTTGCTTCAATTGCCTGGGGGGTCCTCCTCATAAAGTATTCTTCTAGACCAATTTCTTCAAGAGTTTCCCCTACACTCTCCAAGAATCTTTATAGTTTCATGTCTTAAGTTTAAATCTTTTATCCAGTGAGAGTCAATTTTTGTTAATGGTGAAAGGTGTGGATCTAGTTTCAGTCTTCTACAAGTTGCCAGCCAATTCACCCTGCACTATTTGTTAAATAGGGAATCTTTCCCCCAATTTATATTTTTGATAGGCTTGTCAAAGATCTAATGATGTAAGTGTCTGGGTTCATCTCTTGCTTCTCTATTCTGTTCCATATAACTACCTCTCTATTTTTGTGCCACTACCATGCTGTTTTAATGAAGTCTGGTAGTGTGATTCTTCCTGATTTGTTTTTATTTCTGAGTAATGTCTTGGCTATTTGAGTTTGTTCCTGTTTCCATATAAAATGAAGTACTAATTTTTCCAGATCTTTAAAGTACAATGGTGGTGCTTTAACTAGAATTGCATTAAATCTGTAGATTGCTGTGGGCAGTATGAACATTTTAACAATGTTGATCCTTCCAAACCATGAGCATGGTATGTTTTTCCATTTGTTAACAACTTCAGCTATTTCTTTTCTCAGAGTTTCACAGTTCTCTTTATAGAGATCTTCCACATGCTTTCTTAGGTAAACTCCCAAATATTCCATCTTCTTTGGAACTGCTGTAAAAGGAATAGAATCCTTGATTATTTTCTCAGTTTGACAAATACTGGTGTATATATAAAAGCTACTGATTTGTGAGTATTGATTTTGTGTCCTGAGACGCTACTGTATTCCCTAATCACTTCTAAGAGTTTTGTAGTTGAGTCTCTGGGGTTTTTGAGGTATAGGATCAAATCATCAATGAAGAGTGAGAGTTTGATCTTCTCTGTTCCTATCTGGATATCCTTGATTGCCTTCTTTTGCCTGATTGAGATGGTTAAGACTTCCATTACAATGTTAAAAAGTAGTATAGACAATGGGCAACCTTGCCTGGTTCTTGATCTGAGTGGAAATGTTTTCAATTTTACTCCATTCAATATATTGGCTGTGGGTTTTCTGTAGATGGCCTCTATCAGTTAAAGAAATGTCCCTTTTATACCTAATTTCTTAAGTATTCTGATCATAAAAGGATGCTGGATATTATCAAAAGCCTTTTTCTACATTGATTGAGAGAATCATATGGTCTTTGTTTTTTATTTTGTTTATTTAATATATTATATTTATAGATTCACGTATATTGAACCAACCTTGAGACCCTGGGATAAAACCCACTTGGTTATGGTGTATAATATGTTTGATGTGTTGCTGAATTCTGTTTGCAAGGATCTTACTGAATAGTTTTGCATCTATAGTCATTAAAGTTATTGGTCTATAATTTTCCTTTGTTGTATCTTTTCCTGGTTTTGGAATCAGGGTGATATTTGCTTCATAGAATGTGTTGGGAAGCATTCCTTCTTTTCATATATCTTGGAAAAGGTCAAGTCAGGGGTCTTCAAACTACGGCCCACGGGCTGCATGTAGCCTACCTAGGACATTTATCCGGCCCACTGCGGGGGGGTTTGCCGCCACTGCCTGTCCTGCTTAGCAGCCGACTTGTTCCGGGGCCCGCAGTCCAGCCCTCGAATGGTGTGAGGGACAGTGAACTGACCCCCTGTTTTAAAAGTTTGAGGACCCCTGGATTAAGTAATATGGGTACTAGTTCCTATTTAAAGGTTTGGTAGAATTCTGATGTGAAGCCATCTGGTCATGGAATCTTCTTTTTTAGGAAATTTTGTACAGTTGATGCTAGTTAGTACTTGGTCTGTTTAACATATCCAATTCTTTCTGACAAAGTCTAGAAAGGTGGTGTACTTGTAAGTATTGGCTAATTTCCTTCAGATCTTCATATTTCTGAGAATAAGAGTTTTTTTTGTAGTAGTCATTAAGGATTTTTTTGAATTTCTGAGGTGTCTGTTCTTATTTCGCCCTTTGTCATTTCTGATTGATGATATCAGGGATTTTGATTTTCTATTTCTGGCTAGGTTAGCCAAAAGTTTATCAATTTTGTTAAACTTTTCAAAAAACAACTTTTGATTCATTGATCTTTCAATAATTCTTTTGTTTTTGATTTCATTTAAATCTGCTCTAATTTTGGTTCTTTCTTTTCTTCTGCTGGGTTTGGGGTTGGAGTGTTCTTCCCTTTCCAGTTGCTTGAGATGTCCCAGTATGTTGTTGACTTCCTCTCTTTCCGTTCTCTTGAGGAAGGCTTGCAATGCTATAAACTTCCCTCTTAGGACTCCCTTTGCAGTATCCCACAGGTTCTGGTAATTAGTGTCCTCATTATCATTTTGTTCCAAAAATTTTGTAATTTCTTTCTTAATCTCATCTATGACCCAGCTATCATTCATTATAAAGTTATTTAGTTTCCATGCAGATACCTGATATTGGTGAGTTCAACTTTTATTGCAAGATGATCTGAGAAAATACAAGGAATAATTTATATTTTTTAAAATTTGCTGAGGTTAGCCTTGTGACCTAAGATGTGATCAGTTTTTGAGATGTTCCATGGGCTGATGAGAAGAATGTGCATTCAGTTTTATTAGGATTAAATGTTCCATAGATATCTGTTAAATTCAATTACTGTATGGTGAAATTTAGTCCAAACTTTCTTTGCTTAGTTTATTATTGGAGGATCTATCCAACACTGCCAAAGGAGTGTTAAAATCTCCAACTATTGTGGTGCTGGAAGATAACAAATTGTTCATGTCTATTAGGGTCTCCCTTATAAATTGAGGAGAGTTCTGGTTGGGCACCTATATAACTGAAATCTCATCATATTGAGTGTTTCCCTTAACAAATATGAAATGCCTGTCTTTCCTTACTTTTGTTGGTTTAAAACCTAATGTATCTGCAAATAAAATTGCAACCACTGCTTTTTTCTGATTTCTGTTTCCCTAGATTATAGATGTCCATCCCTTCACCCTGAGTCTATATCCTTTAAGGTAAGATGAGATTCTTCTATGCAGGAGATATCTGACCTGAGTTTTTGTATCCAGTCAGCCAACCTGTGCCTCTTTAGAGAACAACTTCAGCCATTCACATTAATTGACATTATTACAAGCCTGCATTTTAGGCGTCATGTTTTTCAAAAGACCAGTGGATGTTTTTAATACTTTCACCACTGTCAAAGTTGGGTTTTGATCAGGTATTTCTCAGTGAGTTCACTTTGGTGGTAGAGCATTGGGCTGGTCATCATGGAGGATGGGTCTGAGAATATCCTGAAGAGCTGGTTTACTTACGGGAAATTTCTTCAACATGTATGTCATTCAAGTATTTTGAATGTATATTGAGATGTTCCTCCCCTTCTCAGGGGAGGCACAAGATGGTGGCCGAGTAACCGCTTCCTTGCAACTGGGCATGGTGAGTCTGTGGAGAAAAGACCCCAGCCATCTCTGGCTGGTTAGATCTGCCCAGAAACATCCCTTTTGGGATACAGAGAGACAGTGAGAGACTTCCGGACCCCATGAAGAGGACAAAAGCAGTGGAGAACTGGCAAGTGTTTGTTTGGTGTAATCCAGCTGGCAGCTGTAAGTACAGCAGCACTGAGATTGCAAACTGGAAAGGCCTTACCTGTGAGCTGTTTTGGTTTCTTTTGGACTTGGCACTCAGTTGAACTACCTTGCAAGAACTTGGGCAAGAGTGCGGAGGACTTTAAGCAATGTCTAGGGCCCCAGACTGAGCCACTGGGCCAGATGGAGCTAATAATAGTGTTTGGCCCTTAAGGGGTATAGAGTGAGACCAGTTTTGGCATACTGGGTAAGTGGATAGCCAATTCAGGAGTCACCCCTGCGACAAGTTTAGCTTCTGCTTGCCCAAGTTTAGCAGTTTAAGTGCCTTTTAAGCAGGCTAAGGAGAGATTTAGGTTCTCCAGCCTGTGGGGTTTCAGAAATCAGCAGAATTCTTCATCCAGTCTTCATCTCATATAGCTGTTATCAGCATTATAATTAACATCTCATACCCCAGAAGATCAACTATTGCCCAAGCAATATTCAGCAAGATATTTAT
>CAUYQV010012572.1:0-21550 GCA_963574575.1 Galagoides demidoff | reverse complement strand
GAGACAGAGCCTCAAGCTATCCCCCTGGGTAGAGTGCCATGGCATCACAGCTCATAGCAACCTCCAACTCCTGGGCTCAAGCGAGTCTCCTGCCTCCACCTCCCAAGTAGCTGGGACCACAGGCACCCGCCACAACGCCCAGCCATCTTTTGGTTGCAGCCATCATTGTTGTTTGGCAGGTCCGGGCTGGGGATTCAAACCCGCCACCCTAGGTGTATGTGGCTGGCGCCCTAGCCGATTGAGCCACAGGCACTGAGCCGAAATAAGCTAGTCTTAAAAAGCTAACGCAGTATGTGATTCCAACTGTATGACATTCTGGAAAAGGGAAAATTATATAGAAAGTTGACAGATTACTATCTGTTACAATTGAATAGGTGGAGCATAGGAGATTCTTTTAGGGGAGTAAAACTATTTCATATGATACTGTAATGGTGAGTAGGAGACATTAAGTGTTTGTCAATGAGTTAACTTTATGCAAATTAAAAAATCATGTAGGTTGGAAGTCGGTAGTTTGCAGGATGGAATACAGAACGTGACCAAAGAATCAGAGTATTACAGAAGTATGAAACCACCTCACTGAAGAGGGTAGGGGAATAAGGTGCTGACCTAGAAGGGCGTTGGAGTCTGCGAGACTAAAGCCTAACAGGACTGTACATGAGCACTGTACTCTCCAGCTGATAAATTGGGTCCCACGAGAGTATGGGACCTCTAACAATTCTGAAACCACTACTCATATACACTGAAATCAAACAGTTAAGTAAATGGAGGATGGATGTTGGGAGTCAGGTTTCTCACTGCTGCAGTGAGAAGTTAGAAGAGCGCGGGGAGAGGCTAGAACAATCCACGTGGCCACAGAGTGGATTGGTGGCTTTCTCAGTAGTTGTGTTCCTGACTATTGACCCAACTGATTTGAGAATTTATGTCCACACATATCCATGTACATGTGACTGTTTATTACAGATTCGTAATCTCCAAAACTGGAAGCAACAGAGAGGCTTCAGTATGAACTCATGTTTGGTTTACTATGGATCCAGTTGCTTCCACACAGACATGTCTGTGGATGTGCAAAGACACAGGTCAGGAGATGCACACTCGTCTTCTTGTTTTATCAGCTGAGACGGCTTCAAGACAATCCCACCTCCACAAACACAGCTGTAGCAACCAACCTAGTGCAGTGCCCAGATCTTGGTGTCTAACACCATTCTCCAACAAAATGAGCCAGAGATGCTTGGAGAAATGGCTGATTCCAGGATTGGGGACAGGAAATATACAAGATGACCATGGAGTTTCTCATAGTGCCAGAAAATAAAGTGCTAAACACACACACATACAGAGGCAATGATGGGGGTATGTCACAGGGACACAAAGCTAACGAAAAGAGCTCCCAGTGGATATCCACCCTCTTTCTTTCCTATCTATCCACCTATCAGTTGGTGTATACAGACATCTTGCTGGGTCTGTGTTTCTGGAGAACCCTAATGGATACACAGGGGAAGCTGGGTGTGGCATATTCGAAACTCTCTGTACCATCTTCACAATACACCTATAAGCCTGACTATTGTAAAATGAAACAAGTGGTATTTTATTTCAGTGAGTACCTCTGCCCGAGTGATAGTTACCTGAGTGCATACACATGTCACATTCATTGAGCTGTGGACCTGGACCTAAGGTTTATATACCTGACTGAATGCATGTTATATTCAAAATATTTAAAGTAAAAATCTGAATTTACAGCTTCTTTTGGGACATCAGAAGCTTGTAGCTGCTGTGATAGTGCTAGTCAGTGGAGCTGGGCAGCAGGTGCTACCTTTAGTGGCGGAGGGGCTAAGGTGGCACCCAGGCCAAGGTGTTGACCTGTCTGCTGTTTCTTCCCTGGCCCTGACCCCTGCTCTGGCTGTTGTCCCTTAGGACCTTCCGAACCAGAAGCCCTTTTGGGGTGTGGGGGTTTTTGAACTTTGGAAGTGCTGTGGACATTTCTGGGGCCAGCAGACCCATCATGGCCACTTCTAGTGCCCCAATTGCAGAGCCTGCCTGGCTGAGGGCTGAGAGGCTGATCCTGAGTGGGGTTCTGGTTTCCCATGGCTCATGTCCCCTGCAGTAGGCACAGACATTTCTCAGGCAGAATGCCATCTGTGCCAGCTGTGAGGGTGGTGGGAGGGAGGGTGGGATGTGGCTCCCAGAGAAGCCCTGGGGCAACTCATCCTCATCCCAGGGCTGCCAGATTGGCAGGAAATATCACCTAATTGAGGATTAAGGATTAATTGAGATCTGCAGGGAAAGTGGTACTAAGGCCGCTGCAGCCAGCCCTGGCACCTCTGTGTCCAGGCTCCAGGCTGGGCAGAGCATGGCGGCTGCCTGTTGGCTTTGTCCCAGACCCATCTAGTTGCCAGGAGTGATGTGAGGACCAGGCATGAGTGCTGAGAGCTCCCACCCCTTCTTGACCAGGTAGATCAGGTTTCATCCTCCCTCTTGGCAGGTAGGAGCTGCAGTCAGGCCTCCACTGGAGCTAGAAGAGGCTGAGACCCATCCTGGGCCCACATTGACCCTGAGGCTCCTTCTCTGTTTGACACAGAGTCCCCAGATCTGCATGCAAATCTCACCTTCCTTCCTCTCTCAATTTTGTGTGATTTTAGGCCAGACCCTTGTCCTCCTGGAGCCTTCTGGTGCCAGGTGAAAGGGATAGATTGACCTGGAGGCAATATGGGGAATCATGACCCATTCTTGAACAGGAATGTGACAAAATGCAAGTAACATTTTAGGAAGAATAATCTGGCAGTGTGTGGAGAAAAAGGGCAGTAAGGTTGCATGACCTCCAGCAAGTCTCTTAGACTTGGTGTTATGGTTTGAGTGTTTGTGTCTCCTCCAACATTCATGTTGAAACTCAATCCCCAACGCACCAGTGATAAGAGGTGGGGCCTTCAGTAGGTGACTAGGCCATGAGGTCTCTGCCATTGTGGATGGGATTAGTACCTCTTCTGCCTCCAGCAGGTGAGGACATCTCTGGAGGAAGCAGATCAGGATAGGCAAGAATTCTACCACTGAACCACCCATGCCTTGCTCAAGGCACCATCTTGGAAGCAGAGACTGGGCCCTGCCCAGACATGGAACCAGTCTGCACCTTGATCTTGGACTTCCCAGCCTCTATAAATGTAAGCAATCTATTTGTGGTGTTAACAAATTATCCAGTCTAAGGTATTTTGTTATAGCAGCAGGAATGGCATAAAACACTCAGCCTGTCAGTTTCTTCAGTTTGAAAAATGGGGTATGACGATGGGGGGTAGGCTTGGAGTGAGGAGATGTGTCACGTGGGTCCTCCATGAGGCAGACCCTGGGACGAAGTTAGGATACAAGATAAAGATAAAAGGGGAGAAGGGGATCAGGCAGTACAGCCTCTGATGTAAGGCAGGTCTGAATGTGGCGCAGCTGACCCAAAAGGGGTCTCATGCACTAGCTGAGCCTGGCATCAGGCAGAAGTGTCCAGGTCCTAGGTCCCCACAGTGCCCAGTTAGCAGTGTCAGTCCCCAAACCAATGTGTCTCCTGAAGGAGCCAGCAGCCCAGCTCCTCAGCTAACTTACTCATACTTGAAGCTGATTGGGAAGTTCTTGTGGGAGCTTGGACACACACCTCATCGCTGCTACAGCAGGGAGTGAGATCAAGGCTGGGAAAAGCCCTCTGGCCAGTACTTTCTCCACTTTCTAAGTGTCAGGAGCCATGGAACCCAACACATACCACCGAGCTCTGGGAGAAGCAGACTGGGTTTATCCTGGATGTTTCCTGACACTTGATCTGGATTGGGCCCAGGATCCAGAGAGAAGAGAAAGTTCCCCACCCACCTGGGGCTCACAATCCAAGGGGCTTGTGGTCCAAGAGGATAGCCCCAAGGCTTGACTTTTGAGGACCAAATATTGGGGCTCTGCAAGTGAGAAGGAAAAGCCATCTCCCCAGGCTTCAAGATACTTTATTGCCAGAGAATCAGTGATGGTGCAGGGGCTTCCCTGGAGGAGCAGTGGTGGGGGTGAAGGCAGGCAGGGAATTGCACAGAAGTGGGGATGGGGAGGAGGGTCCCAGATGGAGGTGGTGGGCTTCAAGGAACATGCTGGCAGGCAGAGGCTGTGGTTGTCCTCAAGTCCTGTCTGCTGCCACTAGTTTCTGTACAGGCTCAGCGAGACATCATTCGCACAAATTCTGCCAGAACAAAGTCAAGGATTTGAATCTGCTCTCTGGACACCACTATGGGCAAGGCCAGTCTGCCAGGCTTGGAGAAGGTGGGAGTGTGGTTGAGAGGAGGGCTTTCAAGGGCTTATCCCTGGATCTGATACAGAATAGGCCACAGAGCCAGGAAAAGGGGGCTTTGTCTTACATACAAATAAAACCTCAAACAAAAACAACCCCTTGCAACTGAACTGGTTTTCCTCTTTGCTTTGACCACTGGGAAGCTTAGGAGCAACTTTGGGGCCTACTTTAGGGAATGCTTTCCTTTTCTTTTTTGATCCAGGGTCTTGCTCTGTTGCCTACACTAGAGTGCCGTGGTGTCATCATAGCTCACTGCAACCTGGAACTCCTGAGCTGAAGTGATGCCTCAGCTTCCTGAATAGCTGGGACTACAGATGCCTGTCACAGTGGCCAGCTAATTTTTCTTTTTTCTTTCTTCTTCTTCTTCTTTCTTTCTTTTTCTTTCTTCTTTTTTTTTTTTTGGCGACAGGGGCTCACTATTGCCCAGGTGGGATTTAAACACCTGTCCTTAAGTGCTCCTCCTCCATCAGTCTCCCCAGGTGCTCGGATTACGGTGTGAGACAGCACACCTGGCCAGCCTTGCCACATAATAATCTTCCTTGGCTTCCTAATATTATTTAATGCTGCTTCCCTTATGGGAAGACAGCACAGGGGAAGAGCTACGTTCTGCATGGGGCTGCCCAGATTTAAATCTTGGCTCCACCCACCTCCTTCTGCTACGCACCTGTGCTTCCCCCTTCCCGCTGGGTTCTCGGTGATTATTAACTAGATAACCTCCTTAGCGCTGGGGATGACACGCAGTGATAAGGCTCCCTTTGTCCTTTCCTTATCTGTTAAGAACCTTCCAGTACCTTCGAAGTCAACCAGGCCGTCCCCGTTGAGGTCGATGTCCTGCAGGATCTCATCCACCTCCCGCTGGCTGAGACGCTCCCCCAGCAGGGCCTTGAGGGCTGCCCGCAGCTCGGCCAGGCTGATGCAGCCATCCCCATTGGTGTCAAACTGTGATGGCATTGGTCACTGGCATTCATTCACTCAGCCCCTCACTTTGCACAGACATGCTGCCCCCCCACCCAGGCCCCGTGGCAGCACCTCCCGGAAGGCATCCCGCAGCTCCCTGACACCGATCATGTCTGCCGTCTCCGCCAGCAGCTTGGGGCCCATCAGCTCCACAAAGTCTTCAAAGTCCACCTTCCCGCCACCTGGGGGGCCCATCCGTTAGAGACCCAAGGCCTCAGAGACCCCTGCCCAGGCCCTGGCATGCCCGCCCTCCGTGCCCCAACGCTGGGCCTTCTATATTTCCTGACCCCAATCGAGCTCCAAACAAGGCACAGATTTGGCCAAAGGCGAAAGAAAAACCACTCTTCTAAAACTTCTTGGAGCTTTCCTTAATTTTCCTTGAAGAGTGCGGCAGGGTTTGAGTCCTGGCTCCAATGAACCTCCTGTGTGACCTTAGACAAGTCACTAAACCATTCAGAGACTCAATTTCCTCATCTTTAAAATGGGGATGATGGTCCTTGCTCTGCCCTCCTCAGAGAGGATGGTGAGATTCTGCAGAGGCAGAGATCTTGCCTTGAGATCCTTGGATCTGGGGGCAGCCTGTGCCTGGGCTGGAGGCATCAGGAGGACTGGGGGTGGGTGGGTCTGAGGCACGTACTGATCTGCTGTGAGATCTCGATGAGCTCCATCTCGGTGGGCATGTAGCCCAGGGTTCGCATGCAGGCGCCCAGCTCCCGGCAGCCGATGTAGCCATCCCGGTCTCGGTCAAACTCCTGGAAGGCGACCTGCAGCTCTGCCAGGCAGGATGGAGTCAGTCCTTCCCCCACAACCCCCTGGATCCTAGCCTGGACCAGCCTACCCTTCTCACCTTGATCCAATCATTCCCTCTTTGTAAATATCAGTTTCTTTTTTCTGCCTCAGGGCCTTTTCACTTGCTGTTCTTTCATTCCAGCAAATATTTAAGGAGCATCTACTGTGTGCCAAGCTCTGCTCTAGGCACAGGGAATGCAGCAGTGAATTTAAATAGAAAGAAAAAGAGAGGAAGGGACAAATCCCTAGCCTCATGGATCTCGCATTTCCCCTCTTTATTCTTATGCCACCCACTAAAGAAAGGCTTCCCTCTAAATTTGCCCTGCTGCAGCCTGCTTGTCCACGTCCTGGAGAGCACTTGGCACCCTTAGTACTGTGGCTGACGTATCCACACCGGTCTCCCAGGGGCCGGGGCTGTGTCTCCCTAGTTTGCCACGTTTCCCAGTGTTCAGTGCAAGGCCACACACTGGGCACACAGCAAGTGTCAGCTGAATGAGCAAATGTAAAAGGGGTCCCGTGACTTGCCTGGCAAACGAGACCAAGGAACTGACAGCTGGGGGTGGGGTGACTGTCAACCTCTTCCTGCTCAGTCTTGTCCCCATCTCCCGAACCGCTCTCCCGTAGTCTCCTCTGGCTCCTACTTCCTCCAGAGACTGCCGAGGCCCCCACTGATGCCCAATACCCTGCCTCCCCACCTTGTCCCCACCCTCCAGGGAACCAGTTCCTTCTCAAACCTTTACCTTCAATCTCCTCAGGCCGCAGCTCCCGGTCCTAGGGGGCACAAAATGGTTAGGGGTTCCCTGGTCCTCCCACTCCTACCCCCGCCCTGCAGGCACAGGACCTGTGTCTGTCTCATGATGCTCAGACCCGTTCCCACCCCATCCTACTCACTGGCCTAGGTGACTGGGTGCCCCCTTCCTGCTGCGTGCCCAGGTCTTGCCCACAGCCTTCTCCACCCACGCTGTCACCCGCTTCTAGGGGCATGGAGCTCCCTTGCCAGAGGTGGATTTGGGTGTCAGGCAGAAGCTCAGACTTGGCCCCGCCATTCCCAATGTCCCTGTTGATCTCTCTGCTATTTCTGGAGTTGCCACTTTCTGCCCCCCTCTGCCTCCTACCCTGGATCTGAATGCCTCTATACTGATGTCCCCACTCAATCCTCTCCCCCTGTTTATGGAGAGGCAAAGTGAGGGGACAAGTGTAGGCGGGCTTGCGGGCGGGTGGCCGTACATACGAGTTGGGTGGCGGCGATGCTGGGCCGCAGGAAGATGCAGGCGGGCCCCACCAGGCTGCTGAGCACCGAGTAGCCCTGGACGCCTGGCCTGGGCCCCCCCTGTTCCTTGGGGCTGGGGCTGGGGCTGTTGTGGGAGCCCCCTGGGGAGGAGCTGGGCCATTGCCAGGGGTCCTGTAGCAGAGCCAGCCATGAGCTGGGGCAGTGGCTGCTGAGCACTGGACCTGACTACCCCTCTTCCCCTGGCCCACCCACCTCTCCTCTTTGGAACCCAGCATAGGATGTGGGGAAAGGGCTCAGGGTGTTTGGGACCCTCACCCCTTAACACTTTAGGCTGACAGGGGCCATCCCCTAACTATTCATTTGGGCAAACTGAGGCCCAGAAAAGGCAAGGGACTTGGCCAAGGTCACTGAGAAAGCCAGGGGCAGAGTGAGACCCTGTGCTCAAGCTGTGTCTTCCAGGTCAAGGCTGGCTAGCAGAGAGCAGGGACCTGCAGCAGGTGATGGGACAGCCAGGTGGGACCTAGGGAGCTTGGCAGGAAGACCAAGTGGTCTGTGGGAGCCAAGACCAGGATGAGTCAGAGTCTGGGGCTTCCAGGAAGAAAATCCTATTCTGGGGCAGTGCACAGCCACCTTCTCCATCCCTGTGCCCCCAGCCAGCCCCAGCTCCACCCTCTTAGGACTCTGCCCACCCCAACTGGTCCTTCAGGGTCTAGTCCTGCCTCAGAAGGCTTCTCCCCTTTAGCCCTCCTACCTTTGTCCCCCGGTGTCGGGGCCTCTTGGCACAGTTTCCCATGGCCCCCTGAACCATGCCAGGCCTGGAGTCCCGGGGTGGCCCAGGACCAAGCCTCAGAGGATGCTGCAGACTCTTACCAGCCCCCAGCTGCTCCCAGTGCCAGCCTGGGAGTACTGCAGGGGATTTTCCTAGGGTTTTGTGAGGAAGATCGGAGGCGGGTGGGCAGGCGGGGGGCCCTGGGCCCGGGGGCTTGGGTCCTAATCCGGGATTATCTCTGAGCATCTCTGCTGGTGAGGGAAGCCACTTGGGCCCAAGGCCCCCTGGAATGCACAGCCTCCCCACACTTCCTCCTGAGGGTCTTCTAGACACCCCTTCTCAAGCACCCTTCTCCCCCCACTCCTGCCCCTAATCTCTCCCAATCAGGAGAGATTTAACATCTTCAGAAGCAGGGCCTGGGTCCTGGGAGGAGGAAAGCAGGTGCCCAGTGTGCAGAGATGGGGTGGGACCTCTCTCCCCTCAGAATGCCTGCCCATTCCAGGGGCTCTTAAAGAGGTCACAACCTTGGCCTTGGCAGGAAGTCCCTGCCTCTGCTTACCAGGACCCTGGGCTCCCCGCTTGGACCAACCCCTGACCCTGGTGAGGAGGTGATGGAGCCCACTCTGGCTGTCGCGGTGGTGGAAGGGCCCCCAGAGCACTGATGGACAGACCTGTCCTCAACTTGTGTGTACTGGGTCCCCTCTTGAACTTGGCCCTGGGTCTGTCCCACAGGGCCCCAGTTTGGGTGTGGCGTCCCTGCTGTTCACACATGGTCACTCAAGTTGAGGACAGCCCCACCCCCTTTACCTGCCCGTAGGCTGCCTGCACCTGGGCCTCAAGCTCCCGGAGGAGTGCCCGTCGCCTTCTGGCTGCTGGGCTGGCAGGGACCTGGCTGGTGCCTGGAGCACCCCCAGAGGGGCTGAGGTCCCCTGAGGGGGGGCTGCCATCAGCTGGTCCCGGGGGGAGGGCCATGGAGAGACTAGGGCTCGGCACCTCCTCCTGGCTGAGGGACGCTGCCCCCGTGCGGCCTCCCGGGTCCTGTGGGAGGGTTGCCTAGTGAGCAGCTGCCCGTGAGGTCCCAGGTCCCCAGGCCTCTGAAGCAGTGCCCATGAAGCCCCATGAAGCCCTTCACACAGCTTCATCGGCCAGCCCAGCACAGCCCCACATGCTGGCTGCCCACCGTGCCTCGAGTCTAACCTGCTTGTCCTTGTAGGCCCTGTCACTGCCCTCTCACCTGGCTCTGGCCTCCTCCTCCCATGTTCTGCCCCCATCTCTGGCTCACAAACCTCCCCACACCCTCCCTCTGTTTCCGTCTTGCCCGCCGCCCCCTTCTCTGTGTCTCATCTGCAGTCCCTCTCCCCCCTCTCCACCACCATCTATCTCGGTGACTGTGCAGCAGTGTCTCTGGGGCTCGCCTGTCTCTGCAGGCTCTCTTTCTCTTCCTCACATCAGTCTGTCTTTCTGTCTATCCTTGCTCTTCCCATTCCCATTCTCACCCCATTCCCCTCCCACAATGGCTCCAGGATTCTGGAAAGGAAGCCGGCTCTTCCTCCTCACTCCCAGCCCCCAGGGTGCCTCTGCGCTGCCCACCTCCCTACCCCCGTGGCACCTCTGCCTGGTCTCACTGCCCTGCAGTGTCTTGCTTCTCAAGGGAAAGCGTGGAGGTGGCCATGCAGCCCCCACTGGCCTCCCGTGCCCCACTCACCACCCAGTTGCCTGCTCCTCAACTCCCAGAATGAGGTCAGTCATCCTGCCCTGGCCCTGCTCCAGGCCCTTCATGATTTATTCACCTGCCCCCCACACTAGACTTTGTCCAAGGGAACCAGATCCCCCCAGAAGTCTGCCACCTGAGCTGGCAGCTCTGGCCTCTCTCGGCCATGTGTGGCCATTCATTCATGTATCCATACCCTGGCAAACCTCTGAGGCCAGCTACTGGGGCTACATGACCCGAGGACCCCACTGTGAGGCACATCTGATGAGGAAAAGGCCACCAGTCTCTAAGTGCCCTGGGGTCACCACATCAAAAGGAGGGGATAGGGCAGTACTCTAGGCACTGCCTGTCGATGTTCAAGCTGCTCTGGCCCTGGGGTTGCTGATAGGGATCAGGCATAAAAGTGGAGGGTCCCAGGAGCTGGAACCTGGCAGTGTGTTGGTGGAGGCCCTCAGGAGGGAGGGAGGGGAGGCTTAGCAGCCTCTGGAGAGGGTAAGGGTGGCAAGAAGTCAGGGGAAATTTCAGAATTTCAGAGAAGCTGAATCTTCAGCAAATGTTTGTGGAGCACCTGCGTGCACCGTCCTGGGTACTGGGAACCAGTCTCTGCCTGCTGGAGCCTTTCGCATGGTGGGAGATGCCCAGCCAGCCAGCCCTGCAGGCCACAGAGAGGGGGACCTCACCATGAGTAGGGGTCAAGGAAGTGACCGGTGAAGTAAGAGGAAAGGAAAACCTCTGCATGCCTGGATGGGGGTCTGAGTATCTGGGGATAGGCCAGGAGTGGGCAGGTGGTCAAGGCAGGAAGGGCTCTTGTGATCGTCCACCCAGACGCAGACTTCAGCTTCCCTTGGCCCTTTTGCATCTGCAGGTAAGGAGTGCACTGGCCTCCAGGCAGTAATGTCCCTGAAAACATTCATCAGAGACACCTCTGAATTCACCTCTGTTTTCTACAAAGTCATGGAAAGGGGCTGCAGGCCTAGGTTCCCCCGTGCACTGGACTTGTGACCCTGCAAAAGATATATAACCTCTCTGAGCCTCAGTTTCTTTATCTGAAAAATGGAAGTTGACCTAGTATCCACCTCACAGTGCTAATGTGAAAATTAAATGATAAAGGACCTGGAAGATTTCTGACAGGAAGGGTTAAACAAATGGCGGGCATCATATGTGGTGAATGATCGCCTGTCTAAATAACCATCCAAGAAGGCAGGAAGTGGTGAGAAATGTGTGTCTCTAAGTACAATCCAAAGCAGCAGGGGCCAAAACTGGGCAGGGTATAGTGGGTAAAAGAGTTTTCAATCTGGGAGCAAAGGCTTTATGTCTAGGACAAAGGCTGGCCTAGAAATGCCCTCTCCTGGAGATTCCATGAGCAGCAACCTGGAAGATTCCTCCTGGCTACAGTGTCCAGGAGAGTCAGTGGTTTGACTGATGGGTAGACAGGTGAATGGTGGAAGCATGGTTGGCTGAGTAGAAGGAATGATTGGATGGATGGATAGGTGGCTGATCTGATGGACTGGTGTTTGAATGGTTGGTAGTTGGAAGGATGGAACATTGAGTAGATGGATGGATAAAAGTATCTACAGATGGATAGAAGGATGAATGGATGGACAGGTGGATGGATAGATTTGGAGTTGAATGGATGGACAGATAAATAGATGAATAGGTGGACAGATGGGTGACTGACCCGATGGAAGGATGGGTATCTTATTTGATGGGCTGGTGGTGAAATGGTTGGTAGATGGATGGGTGGTTGATTGCATCGTAATAATCATCAATAGATGGCTGGGTACATGGTTGGGTGGATGGATGGATGGATGGATGAAAAGATGAATGGATACGCAGGTGGATGATGATTGGGTGGACAAATGAGTAGTTGGATGGAGGGGTGGATAGATATTATGTGAACATTTTGATGGACTGATCATTGTTTGTTGGATAGAGGGATGATTGGGTAGATGGGTATATAAAGTGACAGAGGTGAAAGGAAGTGGATCTATGACTGGGTGGACCGACTGCTGGTGAAAATCTTCTATTCTCCATTAAAAGGATTTGCTAGGGTGGAGATCATATTTTACCTATCTCTGTGTACTTTCTAATCAATGTATGAATGAAGATGTCTGTCTACCTCCCCCAGATCTGAACCGTGCTTCCTCTAATAGCAAAGATGATGGCTCCTTCTCCACCATGTTTTTTGAAAGCCAAATCCAGACCTTGGCACCACACACAGAAATATGTTGAGATTCTACTTCATACCTACCAAGATAACTAAAGTAAAAATGACAGGCTCGGTGCTGTGGCTTAAGTGGCTAAGGCACCAGCCATATACACCTAAGGTGGTGGGTTCAAATCCAGCCCGGGCCCTGCCAAACAACAACGATGGCTGCAACCAAAAAATAGCCAGGTGTTGTGGCAGGCACCTCTGGTCCCAGCTACTTGGGAGACAGAGGCAGGAGACTCGCTTGAGCCCAGGAGTTTGAGGTTGCTGTGAGCTGTGATGCCACGGCACTCTACCCAGGGCGACAGCTTGAGGCTCTGTCTCAAAAAAAAAAGTAATAATAATAATAATAAAAAAATAAATTATATCCTTTTAAAAAAAAGTAAAAATGACAGATGATAACAAGTGTTGGTGAGAATGTGAAGAAATTGGAGTTGGTACAATGCTGGTGGGATTATGAAATACTGTGGCCATTTTGGAAAAGAGCTGGCAGTTCCTCAAAAAGAGTTCCCTTTTGCTCCAGCAACTCACTGCCAGGTGCATACTCGAGGGAATGGAAAACATACGTTTACACATAAACTTCTACACGAATGTTCATGGAAGTATTAGTCATAGCACCCACAAACTGAAATAACCCAAATGTCCATCAACTGATGAATCGGTAAATGAAGGTGGTCCATCCATACAATAGAATACTCCACCATACAAGGAAGACAAGTGCTGGCACACAGCAACATGGGTGAACCTCGAAAATGTTAAGTGAAAAGAGCCAGACACAAAAGGACAAGTACTACTGCATGATTCCATCTACGTAGAATGTCCGGAACAGGCAAATCCATAGAGACAGGAAGTAGATTAGTGGTTGGCAGGGGCTGAGGGAAGGGGGAATGAGGGGTGACTGCTAATGGGGCATGGGTTTCTTTTTTGGCAGGATGAAAATGTTCTGGAATTAGTGGTGATGAATCCACCACACAATATATTAAAAACCTAGAATGCAGACTTTGTAAGTGTGAATCTTATATGACAGTAAACCTGTTTATGTATACATATGTATGTGTGTATATATGTATTCATTTACTTACATTATTATTTTTTCTGGCTTTCACTCTGTCACCCCGGCTAGAGTGCTATGGTGTTAGCCTAGCTCACAGCAACCTCAAACTCCTAGGTTCAAGCGATCCTCCTGCCTCAGCCTCCCAAGTAGCTGGGGTTACAGGCACAGCCCACCACACCTGGCTTAGATATATTTTTAAAATCCACCAAAGGCAGGCCCTGATGTGTTCATGCACTAGAGGCTGGGATGGGCCCTGGCCCATCAACTTGGGAGAGCTGTGCTCTGGGAGGAAGAGAAGGAGGCCCCAAGGCAGCCGCAGAGCTAGACCACAGGCTAGGCCTGTACAACCTGAGGGTAAACGCTGTCACCTTGAACGCTACAGCACTGCCAGCCTGAGGGACTGACTGCCCAGACAGTCTGGGAAGTTTTTGCATGAAGGAAGAGGGAGTGGTCCAGCCCGGAGTGGAGATGGTGTCCTCATCTGTGTAATGGGAACAAGACTCCCTTCCTCCCTCCCAGGTTGTCATGGAGATGAAAACAGACCATTTGTATTGAAAGGTCTTTGTAATCTGCTATGTGCTGGACAGATGTTCCTCCAGCTGTGAGTAGGGAATGAGAACTCCGCCCCAGCCCTATGCAGCTGTGGGCTAGAGTGAGGCAAAGAGTAGGAAGCCTGGCTCTGCGTCCTCCCTGCAAGGATGCTCCTAATTAGGGTGACGGTTTGAGTTTTCCCCTTGCTTTGGGTGGGTAGTTCTGCACTGGGGAAGGCCACCTTCCTCTTTCCTTTCTGACAGAACACCCTCTGAGGGAGAGGGGCAGCCAGGAGGAAGCTGGACTGGGGGTGAGGGGAGCCTGCAGGGAGGCCCTGCCCGTCCCAGGGAATGAATGGTTTGGAGACTAAATAGGGGAGGAAAACGAATACTTTGCTCAAACTTCACGAATTGTTAGTTGGGACAGACCCCTGTAACAAAAGAACAAGAAGAACTCTAAGCCATGGCTTAGAGCTCTGCTCCTTCAGCATCCTCAACGGAGAACAATACCTTCATCCTTTGACAGGACAAAGAAAAGCAGTTCTAGGCTTTCCAGGGTAGGAAACTGTGGGAAGGTAAATGTATGGCAGGAAACCGATGTCAGAGTAAGGCTTGTCTGCAAGTTCCTCTGAGCTAGTAAGGTCTCGAGTTGTCCCCAGTAAAGGAGAATGTACACTCCTCCACCTGTGGGCAGGAAAGGACAGAGAGAGTTGTGCTGCTTAAGTGTCTTCAGCTCAAAATTAACTTTTAGGTCCAAGAGGCATGTTTTGGGGTGACATATTCTGGTTTCCCCAAACTACAAGGCCCCAAAGATGAAAGAATGAGGTAAAAGTGAGGTCCCTGGGGCCTGTGTGATGGGTCCTCTTTACTAGTGTGTGACCTTGGGCATGTCATTTAACCTCTCTGTCCTTGTTTCCTCTTCTGTGAAATGAGGCTGGGGCTTAGAGATGTGATGTATGTAAAATCCTCAGCGCCACCTTCAGCCCTAGGGTTTGCTATCACTACCACAAAGAGAAGATGTGTGTTGGTGGGATGTGTCTATTTGTTGAAATTTCGTTCATCAGGCCAGGCACAGTGGCTCAGGCCTGTATTTCCAGCACTCTGGGAGGCCGAGGCCTGAGGATAACTTGAGCTCAGGAGTTCAAAACCAGCCTAAGCAAAAGTAAGACCCTATCTCTACTGAAAATAGAAAAATTAGGGCAGCGCCTGTGGCTCAAAGGAGTAGGGCGCTGACCCCATATGCCAGAGGTGGTGGGTTCAGGCCCAGCTCTGGCCAAAAACTGCAAAAAAAAGAAAAAGAAAATAGAAAAATTATCAGGATGTCTTGGCAGGCGCCTGTAGTCCCAGCTACTTGGGGGGCTGAGACAGGAGGATCACTTGAACCCAATTTGCAGTGCTGAATGCCACTGCACTCTAGGCTGAGTGACAGAGTAGTAAAAAACAAAACAAACAAAAAAAACCCCAAACGCTGAGGTATTCTATCAAGGAAAAACAAAACAAACAAGGAAAGAAATTACATTCATCTAAGCAACAAGCACTTACCCAGCCCCTGTGTCTGTGTGCTGGGGCTGGGGACCCAGCAATGAGCAAGGTCCTCAGTAGGCCCACGGGATCTGTGTGGTTTGAGGGTGTGTGCTGTGGGACGAGTGTAAACATGACGCTAGGTGTGGGCTCCCCTCGCAAGGCCACTGCCCTGCAGGCAGGGTACAGCGTGCAGATGCTTGGCGCTGCCCTGGCCCCTCTCAACGCCTCCTTGCCCCGACCTGCCACTCCAAGCGCTGTGACTGGGCACATTCCTGGGGTAGGGCGGGGAGGGATGAGTGGGTGGAGCAGACAGTAAATATAAGATCTCAGGCGCCTCCAGCTTCCCGCTGCGCTGCCGCGACCCTGCCAGCCAGTGAGTTCTGGGTGCACCGGGTGGGGGCGGGCCCGGGCTGAGCCGCGCCCGGTCAAGGGTCTCCCCTGCACCCCTCGCCTCCCCACTGGCTCCTCCTACATAGCCTGCATCGTCCGGTCTTTCCTAGTGCCGCCCTACACCATCGTTTACTTCCCCGCCCGAGGTGAGACCCCAGCTTCTTCAGCTTCTTCAGGAGGACAAAAGGCACGGGCTTTGCAAAGGCTGCTCCTTGGGCCACCGGCACCTGCCCTCCGCTGGCTGCGGCTGTGTGAGGCCACAGGTTCCTCTAGAGCAGGGTTCTCCACCTGTGTCCCTCTCCAAGGCACTTTGAGGGTCACAGACTCCAACCTTTCTTCACACTTCCATCCTCTACCTAGAAGCCCAAGCTAGGGTTTATGACTTTTCCCTAGGTCCCCTCTCTACCTGCCTCATTCCTCCCCATGTTGCTGTGAGACTGGGTCTCTCCCTGCATCCCCACGCCCCTGTCCTGTCCCCCACCCCCAGGGCGCTGTGAGGCCCTGCGCATGCTGCTGGCAGACCAGGGCCAGAGCTGGAAGGAGGAGGTGGTGACCAAGGACACTTGGCATCAGGGCTCCCTCAAGGCCTCCTGTGTGAGTGACCCTGCCGGGCAGGGGGCAGGACAGGACAAGGGTGGGGGCGGCCAAGCTCAGCCCCCTCATTGGCCCCTGCCTCTCTCCCAGCTGTTTGGGCAGCTCCCCAAGTTCCAGGATGGAGACCTGACCTTGTACCAGTCCAATGCCATGCTGCGTCACCTGGGGCGCTCCCTCGGTGAGTCCTGAGCCCTCAAGTGGCCCAGTCCTGCCCTGCTGAAAGGCAAGCCTCACAGCCCCCAGAGGAAGGTACAGAGCCTGGGTTCTGTAAGGATGGGCCATGTGGCCTGGGCTGGCCCCCCTCTCAGGCAGCACCAGGGGTAGTTGCTGCACCTGTTTCCTGGACAACAGATGAGATGAGGTCACCAATCCCCATGGGTGCTCTGGTGCAGGCCAGAGGCCACTTCAGGTAGGCCCAGAGACTTCCAAGGAGACCTCCTTGCCCATTTCTTCAGTCTGGGCACATCTGAATCTGGAAAATCTATACTCACAATTAGCGGGACTGTGGCCATGTTTCAAGGGTAGCAGGAACACGATTCAGGGGAGATACTATCTCCTCTTTGGCCAGCATGTGGGGTCCAGGAAAGCCTACAATCTCAGAGGCATGGCACCCAGGGAAAGGGGCACAGGAGCAGTGGGAGCAGGCCTGGTCCAGCCTACCCCAACTTCCACAGGACCCAAGAGTGAGGACTGAGGCCACCCACCCACTGGGCCTGTCACCTCCTCTTCCTGCCCTGATGGTGTCCTGCAGTCCTGTCCAGTCCTCCACAGCCGTCACTGGGCCTCGGGAGGCACATACCAGAGGCTTGGTTCTTCCTTTGGGCAGCCTCTGCCCAAAGGTGGGGTTGGTGCCATGTGGGCAGAGAATGCCGGGATCCTGGTACCCAGGCGGTAGCCCAGAAGACAAGTGGCCCATGGAGTTCTCACCTGTGCAGGTGGGAGCAGCAGAGTGGGGCAGAGAAGGCCTTCCAGAGTGAGGGATCAGAGAGGGGTCCTGGTGGCCCAGGCCTGGGGCTTACGGGCTTTTGGGGGAGAGGACAGAACCTGAGCCCACTGCCTGGCTGCTGACCCAGGGTTGTACGGCAAAGACCAGCTGGAGGCGGCGCTGGTGGACATGATAAATGATGGGGTAGAGGACCATCGTAAACGCTGTAGCTACCTCATCCACCATAACTATGTGAGTGGGGGCTGGTGCTCCAGGGCAAGGTGATTGGGGTCAGAAAGTCACCCTCATCAGATTCGCTGCATGCCACCAGCTGGGATCATTCCCATTCGCAGGAGGAAGGCAAAGCCAGATATGTTCAGGAGCTGCCAGGACACCTGAAGCCTTTTGAGACCGTCTTGGCCCAGAACCGGGGGGGCCAGGCCTTCATCGTGGGTGACCAGGTGAATGCTGGGTCTGGCTTCTCACATTCCATTGTAGGTCCATTTGTCAGAAGGGCAAACTGAGGCCCAGAGTGGCCTAGTTCATGGGAGCAGAGCCAGTGTTCTGGCTCCCGAAGTCTCTCTCCCTCCTCACCTGGCTCAAGCCCTCTCACCCCTTTGCCCTGCAGATTTCCTTTGCTGACTACAACCTGCTGGACTTGCTGCTGGCCCACCAGGCTCTGGTGCCCGGCTGTCTGGACAGCTTCCCCCTGCTCTCAGCCTATGTAGCACACCTTAGTGCCCGGCCCAAGCTCAAGGCCTTCCTGGCCTCTCCTGAGCACATGAACCGCCCCGTCTTCGGAGGCCTCCAGATATGAACCTACTTGGCCTCCCTCCCAGGAGAGGGGTTGTCCTCAGAAACAAATAAAGACTGAGAAAAAGAGCTGTGCTGTGGTCGCTGAGGTATGGGGTAGGCACAGGGGACCCTCTGCCCCTTCCTAGGCTGCCTCAGGGAGGGTGAGTTTGAGGCTGGATATGTGGGCCCTGCAGAGGCACCAGGCCCCAGAGCTGCCAAGAGCGAAAGAGGAGTTCAAGGCCCTAGACCTCAAGGATGAACCCCAGAGGCTGGCCTGTGGGAGGGGTGTGCCTCACAGGGCTGTTGTCATTATAGCTGCCCTGGAATGGTCTCAGTCCAAGAAAAAGTCAGCCATGAGTAAAATGGGCAGCTGCTGCCAGTCAGCGATGAGATCCATTGTCTGGGTACACGCAGATGTGTGGTGCACGTGTATGCTCGGGTGTGACGCATGTGCCCCAGTGTTCCCTGCTCCCACGTGTTACCAAGGGTCACAGACACCAGCCTGTGCAGCAGGCAGCCAGAAGGGCCCAACGAGGGCCTGAAGGTGGCCTGGAGCTCTGTACCTCCTCTGCTGCTGGACTGCTCCATATCAGTGTGTGTGGGGCTCACATCGCCCAAGAGCCCCATCCTCTCCTTCCTGAACTATTGGGGCAGCCTCCTCAGTGGTCCCTGAGCCTTCCTGGCACCTCTTACCAGGTATTGGGCAATCTGGAGTCAAAAAATTCCAGAATGTCAGTCACTCCCGTGCAAACCTGCTGCCCTCAGGGTGAAGACCACACCCTGCTGGTCCTGCACCACCCTCCAGAACATGCCACACCCCTCCCTGTCCTGTTCACCCTCATACTGCCTCTCAGCTCTCCAGACATGCCCAGTGCCCCCTTCTGGCCTGGGTCGCTGGGATTTCCTCTGCCCTACACTCCACCCCTGCAACGTCCCACAGCGCCCTGGGGGCCTGGCTTACTCTGGTCTCCAGTGAACCATACAGTCCTCCTCTGGGGGCAGGGATCAGCTCTGGTTCATTTCTGTGTCCCCTGACTCCCCTTCCCCTGCCAGGAAGAGGGTGTAGAAACAACAGCAAGAGCTGACTGTGTTCCCCGCCCCCACCACAGGTATTGCTCTCTGCTTCCTTCCTCTTTCTCATCAACCCAGTGGTATCTTACAGGCGTGTCCCCTATCGCAAACCTGTCTGAGCTCACAGGCCTTGGGCTCCCACCCCGAGTTAGGGTATCTCATCTAACCCCCTCTGGGATGAAGCCAAGCTCAGAAGTGAGCTGACTGTTATACAGGTGACAGGGCTGGAATTCAAACCCAGGCCTGAATGACCCCCAGGCTTTGCTACAGGAAAAATAGGAAGGGAGGGGAGTGGGGGCCAGGACAGAGTAGGAGGGCAGGGAGGGCAAATGCTGGGCAGAATCTTGGAGTGTGCCTGGGGTGCCTGGGTGCCCTGCCAGCCAGTCATCAGCAGTGCTGGACTCCTACACCATAGTGGTGCACTGTGTGGATGGTGGCCATGGGAGCCGCTTGGAACATCCCAGGGGACCAGGAAGAGAAAAGTTGCTATTTCCAAAGCTCCCTGCAGCCAGCCACTTTCTCCCTCTTCAGGGTGACCAGTCCATGCTTTTTGACTGTGGCTCTAAGATGGCAGGAGTGTGAGGAAGAGGAGCTCCCAGGGCCAGGAGCGGCGACTCTCAGGAGTGGCTGGGTGGCTGGGGACTGGTGAGAGTGGGTGGGTAGGCTGGGGAGAGGCAGGGAACCCCTTGAGCTGGAGAGGTGACAGGAGACACCCAGGACATGTGGCTGGGGCTCTCTGGCAACATATTGGAGAGAGGGGTTTGGCTTCTTCCAGCCAATGCCCCCCGCACTTTCCTGTATTACCTCATTTAGTCCTCACCAAGAACCCACCTGGCAGGTGCTATTATTATCCCTGTTTTCAAGACGAGGAAACTGAGGCTTAGAGAGGCAAGGTAACCAACCTAAGGTCATACATACAGCTGGAAAAAGGCTAAGTCAGAACTTGAATCAAGGTTTTCTGGCTCTAGAGCCTGCGTTTGACTCAATTCTGCCATAAGTGGGGGTTCAGCTACCGTTTTTTAATGTTCTTTATATTCTGGTATGGAGCGATGGGATGAGGCTGGAAGTTCTGGTCATTCCCCTTAGCTATACGGGCGGCAGAAGCCTCAAGAGAAAGGCTGGGTGTTAGCCGAACAGGGGCATGGGAGTGGGACTGTTTTGGGTTTGAAGGTGGAACATTTTGTCAATGGAAAAGAACCCATGCTCTCAAAAATAAAGAAGTTTATTTGGAGCCAAATACTATGTATGTGCCACCATGGCCCACAGCCACACCCAAGAAGCCTCAGGCAAGTGGTCTCGTCATGATTGGGGTACAGTCTGGTTTTTTTTTTTTTTTTTTAAGTTTTTGGCTGGGCTGGGTTTGAACCTGCCACCTCTGGCATATGGGGCTAATGCCCTACTCCTTTGAGCCACAGGCGCCACCCTATGGTCTGGTTTTATATACTCACAGAGAGAGGCATTATATGTAAAGTCATAAATCAATGCATGGAGGATGACCATTGGTTTGGCCCGAAAAGGCAGGTGGGGTATTATGGGTTATAGGTGGGTTCGAAGATTCTTTCTTTAATTTGTACTGGTTGAAGAAATAAAGCTTTGTGCAAAGACTTGGAATGTCTTAAGATAAGGAAGTCTGTTAATCAGAGACAAGCCATGGGACAGATACCAGACTCAGATACTTACTGTTAAATAAATTGAGGACCCACAGTTACGATTGTACTTTGCCTCGCATAACTTGTGGCCTGTTAATGAGTCACAAATGATATTTCTAAGAAGGGAGGGGGCGTGATGAGGCATGTCTGACCTCTGATCTCATGGCCAGCAAATCAGCTTTAGAGTATTTCTTTTTTCTTTTTTTCCTTTTTTTTTTTTAATGTGACAGAACCTTAAGCTGTCACCCTGGGTAGAGTGCCTGTGGCATCACAGCTCACAGCAACCTCCAACTCCTGGGCTCAAGCCATTCTCCTGCCTCCACCTCCCAAGTAGCCGGAATTACAGGCACCCGCCACAACGCCCGGCTATTTTTTGGTTGCAGCCGTCATTGTTGTTTGGTGGGCCCGGGCCGGATTTGAACCCGCCAGCTCAGGTGTATGTGGCTGGCGCCTTAGCCACTTGAGCCACAGGCGCCGAGCCAGCTTTAGAATATTTCTGGGGTCCTCTTGACCAAAGGTGTGTTCATTCTGTCAGCTGACAGAGTGCTAAGATTTCATTTTTGTTCCCAATTTACAGACTAATGACTGAATTGGCTCCCTAGCAGGGAGGTGGCAGGTGAAAGTGCTGCTGGTCTCAGCAGGAACTCCCGTCCAGGTCAGCTCCTGTTGAGGATGGGGCAGAAAAGGCAGGTTGTCAGGTCCAGAGTCAGCTCACTCAAGGGTTTTAAGAGGTGTAAGCAGTGGTGCCCCAAGATGAGACCAGACTGGAGTTGTTCAGGCCAGCTTTATTGAAAGAGACAGTGCCCCATCTGAGCAGTGCGAAGACAATGTTTACATCTAGGAGCAGTTAGAGACCTCCTTTATATCAGGCCTAGGGGTGGGCAAATTCCACAGCTCACCCTGAAGGCTTTGGTGAGTTAGAATCCTTGGCACAAACTTCAGAGGTGGGGCTAACTAGGTCATTTGTCACCTTTTACTGGGGGGGGGGTTCGTGTAGGGCTGTGTTGGTCCCCCCAACACAGGGTTGCCCTATGGTGGCAGCTCCCTGGGACGGCGAG
>CAUYQV010012571.1:0-32197 GCA_963574575.1 Galagoides demidoff | reverse complement strand
TGTACAGAAAAAAAAATTTTTTTGAGACAAAGTTTCAAGCTGCTGCCCTGGGTAGCATGCTATCACAGCTCACAGCAACCTCAAACTCTTGGGCTCAAGTGATTCTCCTGCCTCAGCCTCCCAAGTAGCTGGGACTACAGGTGCCGGCCGCACTGCCTGGCTATTTTTTTGTTATAGTTGTCATTGTTGTTTAGTAGGCCTGGGCAGGGTTGGAATCTGCCAGCCCTGGTGTATGTGGTTGGCACCCTAGCCACTGAGCTACAGGCACTGAGCCTGTACAGAAAAACTAAATAAATGTCTTTCCATCCTAATCTTTGTCTAGAGTAATTCTTTTCCAGTCTATTGCTCAACACCAACTGAGCAACTGAGCATTTTCCAAACCTATCAATAAACATCCTCACAATCATGATGAAACCTTAACTAGATCCTCATGGAAGGTGTGTGGGGAGAGAAGGTGGGCGGAGCAAACCAGGTCAGCTGCACTCCCTCGGCTTAGCCTCTCAGACTCCAGCTCATAGGTCCCTTTTCTGGCTTCACCATTAATTCAACGTTGTTACCTTAAACACTTACTTATTGTTATTTATGCTGATTGAAGACTGAGCATTGTTTATATTCTAAGAGTGTTAAAAAATAATGAAGACAATTAGGGACTTCTGGTTTGTGGTCCAGCATGTAAGAAGCTTGGAAGTTGTCACTCCACCCTAATAATCAGTAAAAAGCTGAACAAACTGAAAATGGCCAACTCTTCTTGGATCTATTGGAGAATTGAAGTTACAAACCAAACCTCTGACCCCCAAATTCAGGGGACAGTCAGATATTACAAATCACTCCTTGCCAAACCCACAAGCAGAAATCTCTGTGGGAACCAATGCCAGATACAAAACCCAACTGTAACTGACAAACTGCTGGAGTCTCAGAGGCGACAAATCTGAGATATAAAATGCCAGGGGTTCAGTTGATACAAGACAGGTGGCACCCCAGCCAGCTTGGTGGAGCTGGGGGCAGAGGTGGGGGATTGGGGGAGGTGGGGTGGTGGACAGGTTGCCTCCACCTTGGTGGTGTTGGTGCTGTGGCAGCAAGCAGAGGAACCAGTGGGCTGGAGGGTAGACAGCAGGGCTCTGCAGGAGGCTCCAGGAGTCTGAGGGGCCAGACAACTGCTGGAGAGACACCAGCACCCTCGGTTTCCCTCCCCTTGCCCTTGGCTGAACAGGGAACCCACATTTCCTAGACCCAGCCAATTTCATGTAAGTTTCCTAGGCTGGGACTGAAAGGGATTGTAGCCATTCATTTGCCACTGAGTCCAGCTAAATGTAACTACAGAAGACCTGTACGCTCTGAGTGTAAGGACTGAGCCCTGCTAAAGGGAGGGCCCGTGCAACTATATATATCCCTGGACAAAGAGCAGGGAGAGATGGAGAGAGAGCGAGCTTTTCTCCCCGCCCCCACTTAGGTTTTCTCTCTGCCAGGAGCTCTGGTATTTCCTATTCATTTCTGTAATTAAGTCCTGTCTTAACACTGATTTATGGTCCTTGGATTCATTCTTTGAATCATTGAGACCAAGGACCTACTGAAGATCCCGTAACAGTCATAGGGGCTGTGTACCCACACTTTTGTGAGTTTTACTTAAAGACCTCTACTGATCTCACAGTAAACACTGGAGGCCCCTAGGCTCTCTGCTCAGGGGTTTATATAGGGGCAGTTGTCCAATGAGCGGAGAGCTTAGCTGATTGGTCTATTTTATAGACCAATCAGGAGCAGGATTGAAAATGGACCAATCAGGGATGCACTGGAGGAATAGCCAGTGTTTTCCCCTGATGGGCCCAGTCTTTTTTGTTACTGGAGCCTCTGGTGGGAGAGGAAAGCTTTCCCTTTGGCTCCAGCCTGCTTATTTCTGTGCCAGCTACTACCAAGACAGAACCAGCAGGTCCTCTAGCGCCACTCTACTGGAGCCTCTGGTGGGGGAGGGAAGCTCCCCTGCTTGCTCCAGCCTGCTGGTTCCTTTGTCAGCTGCTGCCACCAAGACAGAGGTGGCAGGTCCCCCAGGCCCTGCTTGGCTGAGCTGACTGGGGCACCACTTTTCCGGTATCACTTTCAGCAGAGGGAGACAGTTTTTTTGTTGTTGTTAGGATATAAAAGTTTAATATATATAATGGACACACTCATATTTTTTTAAGACAGTCTTACTCTGTCACTGAGTGCCCTGCCATCGGCCTAGCTCATGGCAACCTCAAACTCCTGGGCTCAAGTGATCCTCCTGCCTCAGCCTCCCGGGTAGCTGGGACTACAGGTACCCCCCACAAAGCCTGACTAACTTTTCTGCTTGTAGTAGAGATGGGGGGTCTCACTCTTACTCAGACAGGTCTTGAACTCCTGAGCTCAGGGATCCTTCAGCCTTAGCCTCCCAGAGTGAACCTCCATGACCAACCTAATTTTAAATTTTAGAAGGTGAAAGGAGAGCACAAGAAATAGAGTGAGAAACAGCATGATAACCCAAAGGGAAAAAAAAAGTATGCCAGCAGAAAACTGACCATTCTGAAGTACACCACTGTGTTATTGATACCAGATTTTTGACTTTGGATTTCCAAGCTCTTGGTCTCAATGATTCGATGGACCACAGGATGGACAGTAAGCTAGGTTTTATTTACAGAGGTATTATTACAGCTCTTACAAAGAGGCAGACCTTGCAGAGCAGGATAAGATAGGTTTTGTATAAGTGTCACAGCTCTTACAAAGAGCCAAACCTCCTTGCAGAGCAGGATGCAAGTGTTACAGCTCTTACAAAGAGCCAAACTTCATTGCAGAGCAGGGTATAAGTGTTATAGCTCTTCCTCTTCTGCTCTCTTTCCCTCAACAGTCTGCAGCAATCTGCTGAGGTCTTTGCTCTCCTGTTCTCTCTTCCAAGGTCTGCGACAATCTGTGATGATCTGCTCTTCTGCTTTATCTTCCTTGACTGATCTGTGATGATTTGCCCCTAGGCTCTCTGCTCAGGGGTTTCTATAGGGGGAGTTGTCCAATGAGCTGAAAGCTGAGCTGATTGGTCTATTTTCTCCTAAAAATAGACCAGTCAGGAGCAGGATTGAAAATGGACCAATCAGGGATGCACTGGAGGAATAGCCAGTGTTTTCCCCTGTTCAGTCCAGTCTTTTTTGTTACTGGAGCCTCTGGTGGGAGAGGAAAGCTCCCCCTTTGACTCCAGCCTGCTGGTTTGTGTGCCAGTTGCCACCAAGGCAGAGCTCCTTCCCTCCTCTGGTGGGGGAGGGAAGCTCCCCTGCTTGCTCCAGCCTGCCGGTTCCTTTGCTGGCTGCTGTCACCAAGACAGAGGTGGCAGGTCCCCCAGCCCTGCTTGGCTGAGCTGGCTGGGGCGCCACTTTTCCAGTATCATTATGCTCTTTTTCTTTTATTTTTTTGAGACAGAGTCTCACTATGTCACCCTTGGTACTGTGCCATGGGTTCACAGCTCATAGCAACCTCCAACTCTTGGGCTTAAGTGATTCTCTTGCCTCAGCCTCCCAAGTAGCTGGGACTACAGGTTCTCGCCACAATGCCTGGCTATTTTTTTGTTGCAGTTGTCATTATTGTTTAGCTGGCCCAGGCTGGGTTCCAACCTGCCAGCCTCCGTGCATGTGGCCAGCACCATAACCACTGTGCTACTGGCTCCTTTTAACAAGGTCTGCCTGTGAGAGAAACTATAAGCATGCCTCATCATACTTCACTTTATTGAGATTCACAGATACTGTGCTTTTTACAAAGTGAAAGTTTGCAACAGCCCTGCCTTGAGCAAGTCTATCAGCACCATTTTTCCAATTGCATGGGCTCACTTTGTGTCTCTGTACTGATGAAAATTCTCTCTATGCTGAGTCCCTTGGTCTAGGGGTTTGAAGGGTGAAAGCACAGACCATGTGGATAAATGACAGGACAGAGTTTATTGGTGAAGAGATTGATAAGCAAAGGAGGGGGGAAAAAAAAAAGGAGGGGGAAACAAAAGAAGGGAAACAGAACCTCCAGCAGTGTGTGTGTGTGTGGGGGGGGGGTCCCAAGTGGGAAGCACCCTGGAGTCTTTAGTCTAGAGGGTTTAAATCCTAGCCTGCAGGAAGGTGACTTTACAGAAGTATGGCACAATTGGCTAGAAGTCTGCTGGCAGAAAATCATCCTAAAATTAGCACAGGTATGTGGGTTCATGCAGTTTTTGCATTACTTGTTAGGGTGTGTGTTCCCTACTCAAGGAGGAACTGGCCCAGATCCTTTCAGGCTGCTTTTTTTCATAAACTTGCTTGAAAGAAAAGGTGGCCTGTTTGTGTCTAAAGTGGAGGTCTGTGATGAGACGACTTCTGAGCTCACCAAGGTCTAGAAAATAGGGGAGTCCCTGTCCAGCCCTGAGCAGGGGAACCGTGTATCATCCGTGTCACATTTTGGCAATTCTAGCAGTATTACAATCTTTTTCTTTATTGTTGCATCTTCCTCGGTGATCCATGATTGGTGATCTTTGCTGTTACTACTGTAATTGTTTTGGGACCCCCTGAACCACTGTTATAAGATAGCAACTTAATCATAAATTGTGTGTATTCTGACTGCTCCACAAACCATTTCTCTCCTCCTATGTCTCCCTAGTCCCTGAGACACAACAATATTGAAATTTGGTCAAGTAATAACCCTACAACAGCTTTTAAGTGCGCAAGCAATGAGTCACATTGTTCTCACTTTAAATCAAAAGCTAGAAATTGTCAACCCCAAATAAGTGACTGAGCCAAAAATCTCAATCAATGGAAGTTCACTAAGCCAAACTTGAGGATGCAGCTGGGAAAAAGGAAAAAAACACAGATAAAGCTGTGGCTCTTTTTCCAAAGGGGAATTTAGAAGTTTCAGCCCTCAAAGGCATACAGAAAGAAAAAACGAAGAGGGGACAAGAATGAGACAAAATGGTCACGTTCTTGTGAGATCCAGAAAAATCTACATTTCACATAAGATAAGGCAAATATTAGAAGAGAAAAAGAGAGCGAAGGAAGCATGAATTATGTAGATGTGTCTGAACAGGTAGAAGAATGCCTGATCCTGTCTTATTTCTGTCTGTGCCTGCGAAGATAAAACTTGTAATTCCTTATTAGTGTAAAATCAAAACAGACTTTAGTTTATAGGAGCTAGATGTACCCTGCAGATGTAAAGCTACAATTTGCATATTCTTTCTTATGGCAGGCTAGTCAGGAATTTCCTTAGTGGATGATCCATGGATCTAGGTTTTTGGGGGGTTTTTTGTTTGTGTGTTTTGTTTTTTTGAGGCAGAGTGTCACTAGGTCACCATAGAGTGCTGTGATGTCACAGCTCATAGCAACCTCAAACTCTTGGGCTTAAGTGATTCTCCTGCCTCAGGCTTCTAGGTAGCTGGGACTACAGGTGCCTGCCACAATGCCCAGCTATTTTTTGGTTGCAGTTGTAATGGTTATTTAGCAGGCCCAGGCCAGGCTGGAACCCACCATGTTCTGTGTAGTGTATGTGTCCGGCGCCCTACTCACTGAGTTACGGGCGCTGTCCCATGGATCCAGTTCTTTATAGGAACCTGAAGTCTTCACCTTCTTTTTCACATAAGGACTTGAGGAGTGGTCTTGAAATTTTATTTTCTTTTACAATGATCAAGATTAGTAAAGAAGGCATGCTGGAAGCTGAGACAGGCCAAGAGCTAGCCTCTCATGCCACAATCATTCCATAAAAAGTTTTGAATGTAAAAGAAAAGTTCTTGAGGAAATTAATAGTGCTACTCCAGAGAAAACACAGATGATAAGAAAATGAAACAATGTTATTGTTACATGGAGAAAGTTTGAGTGGTCTGGACAGAACAAAGCAGCCACATTGTTCCTTTATGCCAAAGCCCAAGCTAGAGCAAGGCCCTAACTCTCTTCCATTCTATGAATTTTTAGAGAAGTGAAAAAGCTACAGAAGAAAATCTGGAGGTTTGCCAAGGTTAGTTCAGGATTAGCCAAAATACTACACCTAGGATATAGTATTCAAACCACAGAAAATCAATGATTAGGAAAACATATTTGGGGTGGGGAGAAAATATCTTGAAAAAAGCCAGAAGTGAAAAATGTTTTACCTATATAAAAGGGAAGATAAGAATTATATCTCAATTCTCCTCATAAACTATGCAAGAACAAATATAATGGGGTGAAATATTTGAAGTGTTGAGAGAAAATACACCCCACAAACCTAGAATTCTGTATCTGTATCCTGCAAAGTTATTCATCAAAAGTGAAAAAGAAATAAAACTTTCTCAGACAAACAAAAATAGGGTGGGTTTGTTGTTGTTGTGCTGTAAACCTGCTTTGAAAGTAAGGTTAAGAATTTTTTTAGAGAGAAGGAAAATACTATAAGCTAAAACTCTGATACAGATAAAGTGGAAAAATAAAGTCGAAAGAACATAAGAGAAGGAAAACAAAAATAGGGGCAAAAAAAAAAAAACCCAGTTGAAATGAATAGAAAACAGTAACAATTATGGTAGATATTAACCCAATTTTATCCATAATCACCTTGAACATCAGTGGTCTAAAAACACCATTAAAAGGTACAGCTTGTCAGAGTGGATCAAAAACCAAAGCCCAGCTCTGTGTTATCTGTAAGAAACTCATATTGAATATAAAAACAAGTATAGATTAAAGTAAAGGAATGGAGAATGAGACATTCACTGTGATGGTTAGTTTTATGTGTCAACTTGATTGGACCAGTGAATACCAAATATTTGGCTACACATTAATTCTGGGTGTGTCTGTGATATTGTTTCCAGATGAAATTGGTGTTTGAATTGGTAGACTAAGTAAGGCAGTTTGCCCTCCCCAATGTGGATAGGCATCATCCAGTATGTTCAGGGCCTAAATAAAGCAAAAAGACATAAAAATAAAACAATAAGACATAGAAAGAGAAAATTTGTTCTCTCTGCCTGATTGAGAGAGAAAAAAAGTGACTAAAAGAATTAAAAGAGAGGACATCAATATTGCATGAGCATTAGAGGGATAATAAAGAAATATGATTCACATCTCTATGCTCACAAATTTAATTTGTGAGCCAAATTAAGTAGGCCAATTATTGAAAGACACATTTGTTAAAAATCACACAAGAATAAATAGGTAATCTGAATAGGAATATATCTATTGAAGGAATTGAATCAATAATACTTAATATTCTAAAACAGGCAGGCCTGGGCCTGTTAGTCTCAGATAGGTTCACTGGTGAATTCTACCAAACATTTAAGGAATAATTTATAGGCTTGGTGTCCATAGCTCAGTGGTTATAGTCCTGGCCACATGCACCAGGGCTGATGGGTTTGAGCCCAGCCTGGGCCTGCTAAAACAACAACAACAACAACAACAAAAAAGTAGCCAGGACTTGTAGCAGGCACCTGTAGACCCACCTACTTGGGAGGCAGAGGCAAGAGAATCGCTTAAGCACAAGAGTTGGAGGTTGCTGTGAGCTGTGACACCATGGCACTCTACCAAGGGCAACATAGTGAGACTCTGTCTCAAAAAAAAAAAAAGGAATAAATTATATCAATTTTCAGCAACCTCTTCCAGAATGCAAAGAACAAGGAGTACTTCCTAACTAATTTAATGAGACCAGCATTACCCTAATACCAAAACCAGACAAAGATATAAGAAAATAAAACTGCAGACTAATATAGTTTGTGAACATAGATGCAGAAATCTTTAACAAAGTATTGGCAAATTGAATTCACAGTGTACAAAAAGAATTATGTACATTGTGACCAAGTGGAATTATTCCATGTTATGTAAGGCTAGTTCAACATTTGAAAATCAATTAATGTAACCCATCATATCTACAGGCTAAAGAAAAAGAGGATGCCCAAAAATGTATACACATTTTAAGAAAGGAAAAAACTGTATTAAATTTGTAATACTCAGTAGATACTAATAATGTTTATTATCTTATATATTGTACTTTATGACTCTAGTAATTGCAGAAGTCAAATGTGACTTGAGTATTACAATCTTAATACAGTTTTTTTCCTTTCTTAAAATGTGTATACATTTTTGGGTACCCTCCATGTATACACACACACACACATATCAGTAGATGTGGAAAAGTCATTTGACAAAATTCAGCATTAATTTATGATCAAAATTCTCCACAACTTAGGAATAGAGGGGAAATTCCTCAGCTTGATTAAGAATGTTGACAAAACACTTTCAGCCAACCTCATATTACCCTAACGCCAAAATCAGACAAAGACTCAAGAAAAGACAAATACAGATTAGTGTCTTTCATCCTTAATTGCAGGAAACTAGAAGCTTTTCTGCTTAGGTCAGGAACAAGGCAAGGATTTTACCTCCCTTCATTCCTTTTCAACATCATACTAAGAAAATAAAATAAGAGGCATATTGTTTAGAAAGGAAGAAATAAAACTATTTTTTGATGGATGATTTGATCATCTATGTAAAAACCTAAAAGAATTTTTCTTTAAATAGAAATAATAAATGATCATAGCAAAGTTGCAGGATACAAGGTTAATAAACAAGTGGATTTGTTTCCTATGTACCAGTAATCAAAAAGTGGAATTTGAAATAAAACACACAGAAGTATTTACATTGGCACCCATAAAAATTAAATACTTAATGAAATACTTAGGTATAAATCTAACCAAATATGCATAAGATCTATATGAAGAAAACTACAAAATTCTGATGAAAGAAATCAAAGAACAATAAATGGATAAACATTCCATATTCATGGGTAGGAAGACTCAATATCATCAAGTTGTCAGTTTTTTTCAACTTGATCTATAGATTCAGTGTAATAACAATCAATATTCTAGCAAGTTATTAACAAACTTATTCTAAAATTTATCAGAGAAGAAAAAGACCTAGAATGTCAATGTAATATTGAAGGAGAACAAAGTTAGAGGACTCACTATAACTGACTGTAGAGCTTACTATAAAGATCCTATAACCAAGACAGCATGATTTGGATGGTTTGGGCAAAAGAATAGACAAATATCTTAATTAAACAGCGTAGGGAGCCCAGAGATAGAACTACGCCAATTTGCTTAACTGATCTTTGACAAAAAAGCAAAGGCAATACAATGGAGAAAAGATAATCTTTTTTTACTAATAGTGCTGAAACAACTGGACATCTACATGAAAAAAAATTAATCTAGACACAGACCTTTTGTTTTTCATGACAATTAATTCAAAATGGATCACAGACCTAAACATAAAATTCAAAACTAGAAACTAGAAGATAACATAGGGGAACACCTAGATGACTTTGGATTTGGGGATAACATTTTAGTTACTACACCAAAGGCATATTTCATGAAAGAAATAATGAACTGGACTTTGGTAAAATTAAAGTCTGTTCTGTGAAAAAGTTTGTCAAGAAAATGAAAAGACAAGCCTAAGGCTAAGAGAAAATATTTGCAAAAGACCTATATGATAAAAGACTGCTATCCAAAATACAAGAACTCTTATATTTTAAAAGAATAAGAAAACAAACAACCTGATTTAAAAATGGGCAAAAGATCTGAACAGACACCTCACCAAAGAAAATGTACAGATGGAAAATAAGCATATGAAAAGACTGAGCAGTATCATATGTCATTAGGAAATTGCAAACTAAATCACAGTAAGATACCAGTACACACCTATTAGAATCCAAAACACTGCTGGGGAGAATGTGGGGCAACAGGAACTTTCACGTACTGCCGGTGGGAATGCAAAATGGTGCAGCTACTTTGGAAGATGGTTTGGCCAAACATATGCTTAACCTTTGATTAAACAATTGTGCTCCTTGGTATTTCCCTAAATGAATTGAAAACTAATGTCCACATAGAAACCTGCGCCCACAGTACTGTGTGATCCAGCGATTCCACTTGTGGGCATATAACCACAGGAATTGAAAGCAGCTCTCAAAGAGATAATTGTACATCCATGTTCATATCAGCACTATTCACAATAGCTAAAATGTGGAAGTAATGAAGTGTCCATCAACAAACAAATAGATAAAAAACAAAGTGGTGTGTGCATATAATGAAATATTATTCAGCCCTCAAAAAGCAAAAAAAAAATTTTTTTTTTTTTTTTGCAGTTTTTGGCCAGGGCTGGGTTTGAACCTGCCACCTCTGGCATATGGGGTCAGCGCCCTACTCCTTTGAGCTATAGGTGCCACCTGCAAAAAAATTTTATACATAAAAAAACTTACATTATGCTAAGGGAAATAAATCAGTCATAAAATAAGAAATACTGGATGATTCCATCTATAAGAGGTACTTAGAGTAGTCAGAATCACAGAGACAGAAAGTAGAATGGTAGTTTCCAGGGGCAGGAGGGAATAGGAAATGGGCAGTTACTGTTTAATGAATGAGGAGTTTCAGTTTTGCAAAATGAAAAGAGTTTTTGAGATAGTTGTAATGGTTGCACAATAAGAATGTACTTAATACCACTGAACTTTACACTTAAAAATGGTTTAACAAGACCAGGTGTAGTGGCTCACCCCTGTAATCCTAGCAATTTGGGAGGCCCAGGCAGGTGGATTGCCCAAGACCATCCTGAGCAAGAGCATGTCATATCTCTATGAAAGATAGAATAAACTAGCCAGGCATCATGATGGGTGCCTGTAGTCCCAGTTACTTGGGAGGCTGAGGCAAAAGGATCACTTGAGCCCTAGATTCTGAGGTTGTTGTGAGCTGTGACACCAAGGCACTCTACCCAGGGCAACTGAGTAAGACTGTCTCCAAACAAAAAAGAAGGAAAATGTTATATTACATGTGTTTTACCATAATAAAAACATTTTTTAATCCTATATGCAAATATTTATGGCAGTTTTATTCATAATTACCTTGGAAGGCAACCAAGATGTCCTTTAGACCATGAATGGATAAATAAACCATGATATAGATAATGGGATATTATTCTGTAATAAAAAGAAATTAACTAAGGCATAAAAAGACAAGAAGAAACTTTAAATCCATATTATTAAATGAACGAAGCCAATATAAAAAGGTTACATACTGCCCATTTCCAACTATATGACATTCTGAAAAGGAAAAACTGTGAGTACAACGAAAAGATCAGCAGCTTCTGGGGAGTGGGGGACAGGGTAACTAGGTGGGGTGCGAGGGTTGCAGGGCAGTGTGACTCTCCTGTGTGATACTATAATACATGTCATTACACAATTGTCAAAAACCATAATAAGTACAACACCCAGAGTGAGGCCACATGGAAGACACGGACTTTGGGAGATGATGTGTCAATGTAGGTTCACCAACTGGGATGAACGTGCCACGCTGTCCAGGTGTGCTGAAGACTGTGGAGGCCAAATGCGTGGGGGTGGGGGCCTACCCGAAATCTCTGTATTTTCTTCTCAGTTTTCCTGTGAACTTAAAATTAATCTAAAAATAAAGGCTATTGTTAAAAGTAACAAAAAAAAATAAAGGAAATGTTTTATTTGTAACTGGAAGTTTTTATCCGGGTCTCGTGGACCTCCCTGCAGCACGTCCACAACATTGCTCGCTCACTGCTCCTTCAAACTCTCCTTCCTTGGCTGTATGTAACAGACCAGCCCAATTCTCTGCTAGTCACCCTCAGGGCACCCTCTTTCTTGGGTAGACTTCCGTTCTCCTTAGTCATCTTGTTCCCCACACCACCTCCTTCAGGGAGTGCATCCGTTCTCAATTTCCAATTACAGCGACCCCTATGCTGATGACTCCCAATTCAACCACTCAGCTCTGAACTGTCACTAGAATCCACCACCAAATGCCTGCCAGATGTTCCTCCCGTCATCTTGAACTTGCCACATCTCAAGCTCATGGCTTTATTTTCAAAACAAGCATATATTCCTGCCAAGAAAAGCTTTTCTCTCTGTGTCTCCTCAGGCTTGGAGCCACTTTTGAGTCCTCATTCTCACTTGATCTCCACATCCAATCAGCCACCAACGACTATTCATAGTTTCCAAGCCACTGTCACTGCTGAGGGCAGGCCCTCCCCAACTTCTCTTCCTGCCTCTAGTCTCTCGTCCCTTCATCCACCCGTTAATCTGCACCATATGTGTCTCCTCATGATACCCTTTTGTATAATCTCCCTCTGCATCAGGAAGCCTGTATATTTGGATCCTTGCCTTGTCCAGAAAGGTCTCTTCCCATCACTGAAACCCTCAGAATCCATTTGGCATCTACTGCGTCCTCCCTAATATTTCTAGTTACTGTCCTACCTGTGTCTACACTCTCTTAGGTAGATTTTAACAGCATTATAGATGTTTGTGGGCTACCTGAAAATGCCCACAAATAGGGCAAGGCATCATCTACAACCCCCACCCCCAGTGGCCTTGACAGCTCTCTCTGGCTTCCAGGTGACTGTAAATGGCTGTGTTCAGAGAGGACTGGCACAAGTGTTAATGAGGATGGATCACATGTGAAATCACGGAAGACTAATTGGTCCCGCGAGGCCACTGGCCATATTGATTATTGTCTCTGTCATCAATTCCTGCCCATTTGTTTCTGCACGTCCCACCACAGCCCTATTAGATTTCTTTATCCATTTCCCTCCGCACACATCGGGGCCTCCTGCGGCCCAGCATTGCCAGCAGGTGCACACCTCACAGCCGCCGTTTTGGTTTTTCGCTCTGCCGCTGAGTTCTCCCGTGTCCTGTTGCCCCATTCCTGCCATTAGCCTCACACTGGTGTGATTCGATGCCACTGGCTTCCATCTTCTCAAGCCCACATCTGTGCTGTTGTGACCTGTGACCTTTCATCTCCTTGTGACATATATACACGTGCACCCTCATGTAAAAAGCTGTATACTCAGTTCTAAAGAAAAAACCCCAAGGGTGACTATTCTGAGTCTAAATTCCAACTCAAAGATCTTGTCCTCTGAGCAGTTAACGCGGGCTTGGTCTCCCTGACAGCTTTCACTTTTTGAACCTGTGTGTCCGTATATATTTCTCATCATCTCAATTGATAAGATAAATGCTTGTGCTCCAAGGACAGATCAAGGGGCAAAATCGCATCTTCATCTCAATGTACATTCCGGCCTTCAAGCTCCAGTCCTTTGTGGACTGGGAAGCCACAAGGAAGGCAGAGACCACATCCCAGCTGAGCGCAGCCAGCCGGGACCTGTCCCTCCCGCGCCTCCCGGGTCGCTGTACCACGGGCCACCCCTTCAGTGCAGAGGAGCTGGTACACACCACTGCGCAGGGAGGTCCCTGGCAGAATTTTTACACCTTCTCGGGCGTTACAAATTGAGCAACGCTCAATTTCACGCACTTATATTTTAGGCATTTGGAAACCCGGAAGTCACGGGACCTTTTCTCACAACAGGAGGGAAATAGGAGCACCGGCCTGCGGGTGTTTCAGTAGCAGCAACACGGAGCCGTGGAGCGCGCGGCAGGCACCGCGCCTAGAACGCAGCAGCCGGCTCCTTTCAACCTTCCTGGCCCAGCGCTCCCTCAGCCCTGGGCACTCACAGTGCAGTTATCTGTTAAAAGCCTTCCTGTCGCTCGCCCCACTCCCCCGAAGCTGCTTGCCATCCCCCCAGCTCTGCAGGGCCGTATGAGTTCGGCTGTTTTCCGAGTCCCTCCACGCATCCTTCAGTGTGTGTCTCCTCTATTCAGATAGACAGATGGCACACCTAATCACTTCCAAAAGGCAACCCCTGCTAAAAGGCGCAACTGCGGCCTTTGTCCCCTGGACTTTCTATGCCGGGTCCTCAGCTTCCCCCAGCATTTTAGCATTCAGGCTGATCACCCCGTGCCGGCTCCCAGCAGTTGGCCCTGCTGTCCCCCCCCTGGCCTGTTTGTCCTAGAGTCCTAGGTAGGCCCCGGTCTGACCCTTTTACTGTCCCTGTGGTTGTGGGGGCCTCAAAAATGCCCCCTCTCTCATCATAGTCACCTACCTGTGTAACACCCACACGCACAGACTTCATAGTACCCCATGGGATGCACAAAATCATGGGTCTAGAAGCACCTCCAAAGATTAATCTGGATCGTTCCTGAGCCTTTGTTCATTCGTTCACTCACTCATTTTATCACCAAACAGAGTGTTCTGCAGATACCAGGCCCTGAGGGCTCAAAAGATCATAAAACCAACATCCCAAATGTGGTAGATACCCATCTTTGATGTCGTGGTTCTTTGTTGGGTTTTTGGCCAGAAAGCATTCCTCTGTGCTGACCACAGTGCCTAGATTTTCTTTTGGTGAGCCACTTGTCCCCTGTGCACAGTCTACAGAGATTCAAGAGGGAGTGACAGTTCCCCACCCTTAGCCTGCCTGGGGAGCGACATGTGACTCAGTCGTTCTGACTGACCAAAGACACAGAGATTGGTCTAGGCCAGTGCTTCCCAAACATTGTAGTCTCAGCAACCCATTACACTCATAAAATCACTGTGGGCCCCCAGAGTTTTTGATTATGTAAGTTGCACTTATATTTACTGTATTTTACATTTAAACAGAGTAAAGTTCTTTTTGTGTTTTGTTTTGCCTTTTGAGACAGATTCTCACTCTCTTGCCCAGGCTAGAGTGCAGCGGCACCAGCCTAGCCCACAGCAACCTCAGTCTCCTCCGTCCAGTCTATTCCTCCTGCCTCAGCCTCCCGAGTAGCTAGGACTACCAACACTGGGAGGGTGTTGACCAACACAACCAGGATGCGTGACTAATTTTTCTAATTTTAGTAGAGACAGGATCTCACTCTTGCTGAGGCTGAGTCTTGAACTACTGAGCTCAAGAGATCCTCCTGTCTCACCCTCCCAGAGCAGTAGATGACATGAACCACACCACTCCCAGTCTAAACTGAGGAGAGGTTGTTTTTCTTTTATATTTATTTTTTGAGACAGAGTCTTACTCTGTCACCCTGGGTAGAGTGCCAGGGAGTCATCAGAGCTCACAGCAACTTCAAACTCCTGGGCTTGAGCAACCCTCTTGCCTCAGCCTCCTGAGCAGCTTATATTACAGGCAGGTGCCATAACGTCTGGCTAGTTTTTCTATTTTTAGTAATTATGGGGTCTCACTCTTGCTCAGGCAATCCACACACCTTGGCCTCCCAGAATATTAGGATTACAGGCGTGAGCCACTGCACCAGCCTCCAAGACCTCCAACAAGAGTTTGACATATTTATTTAATGTGCTGACACAAGAGTCACATGAACAGGGTAGCCAAGGGGTAGGGATGGCAATCACATGTGGGCCCAACAGCACAGCCTCCTCTTACCAGTGCTCATCCGGCTACCACCCATGCCAAATGTAGCTCTGCCAGCAACACCAGTCAGCATGGAGCAACCTATGGTCCCTCATGAAAACGAACCAGTTTGGGGATTTTGTGATGTGGGCTAGTCTTACAGGAGTTAGATATCTCAGAATGGTTTTGATTTGCATCTCTCTAATGATTAAGGATAATGAGCATTTTTTTCATGTGTCTGTAGGCCACTTGTCTTCTTCAGAGAAATTTCTATTCAAATCCCTTGCCCACAATGAGATGGGATCACTTGTTCTTTTCTTGCTAATACATCTGAGTTCTCTGTGGATTCTGGTTATCAAACCTTTGTCAGAGACTTAACCTCAAATATCTTCTCCCATTCTGAGGGTTGTCTACTTGCTTTCTTAAGAAAGTGCAGCGAAAGCTATGTTAACCAGTTTGATAAAAGTATTTCCAATTGAATATAAAACCAGTATATTGGACCCCATAAATGCATTAATGTACACAGCTATGATTTATTTAAAAAAAGAAAGAAAGAAAGAAAGAAAGAAAGAAAGAAAGAAAGAAAGAAAGAAAGAAAGAAAGAAAGAAAGAATAGAAAGGAAAAGAAAACCAACCAGCTCCTTGTTGGCAAAATGACCATATGGGACCTCTTCCATGCTGGAAGTGGTGGCAATGCCTTTTGTGACCTTTCTTGCCCACAAGGTCAAGTACTGCTACCTGAAGGCTCCAGAGTGTCTGATCCCCATTCTCTCATCCCACTTAACATTGCCTCCATGTAGCATCAAGAGCTCCACTTTAGGATGGTCACGCCCGTAATCCTAGCATTCTAGGTGGCCCAGGTGGCTGGATCTCATGAGCTCAGGACTCCGAGCTCAGCCTGAGCAAAAGTAAGATCCCGTCTCTACTAAAAATAGAAAAAGAAAAATTAGCTAGCCATTGTGATGGGTGCCTATAGTCAGCTACTCAGGAGGCTGAGACAAGATGATTGTTTGAGCCCAAGAATTTGAGGTTGCTGTGAGCTGTGATGCCACGCACTCTATCCAGGATGACAGAGTGAAACTCTGTCAAAAGAAAGAAAGAAAGAGTTCCACTTTATAGCAAAGGACTTGGTTCAAGACCAGCCTGAGCAAGAGTAAGACACAGTCTCTACTAAAAATAGAAATATTAGCCAGGCATGGGGCCAGGTGCCTCTACTGTCCCAACTACTCAGGAGGCTGAGGCAGGAGGATCACTTGAACCTAAGAGTTTGAAGTTGGCGAGGCTGATGCCATGGCACTCTAGTTTGGGCAACAGAATGAAATTCTGTCTTAAGAAAAGAAAAAAAAATACACATATATGGTAAGTTTAGAAGGGTTCATTGAAGAATAAGATGTGAGCAGAGAGGATGTGGTCAAAGAGCGCTAGGGAGCATCTATTAGAAGTCTGGGCATGGTAGTAGGGGACTGATGCTTTTAACCTGGCTTGTCTCATTGAAAGAAGAAAAAAGCATTTGGAAGAAAAATGAGCTTGATTTTAGACAAGCGGAGTTTGAAAAGCTGGGGGATGTCCAGGTGGAAATGGAAATGTAAAAGAACACTGCATGGGGACACTCTGCCTCCAGTCCCTGCAGTGCTAAGCCCTGTGGGTGACAGGCTCTGGTGGAAGCTTCTGCTGGTGCACACAGCAGGTCTCACTGAGCTTGGAGCTGCACCTGCCACCTGGGCACCCTGGGCTTCTCATGCCAAGGGACCAGCAGGGAAGAAGAAGATCCGCATCATGGCAGGGGCTGAAGATTAGCACTTGGAGGACTTTAGAATGTGGGAGATGGTTGAAGCCGTGGCCTTGGTGAGAAAACCCAAGGGAGATGGCAACTAATTTATCTTTAAAACTCAATTGGATGAGGAGGTAGCAACTGTTTCCTCTTGACAGCAGTTTCTACAGTTTCACAACTCTCAGCATCTGGAAGAGTTCCCTTCCTTTAGACCCTAAATCCCTCATGATGCAGTATAATTATTTCTTCTCTGGTTCTAATTTATGCAAAACATTTTGCATTCTTGATGGCATTACACTCCCTCAACCTTTTAAAACAAAATAATCTATCCCTTTGTCCTCATTGGCAAGATGAAAATTTTATTTTAACAAACATACCTAGATAAGTTAAAAATTAATTGCAGGAGGCTAGTTCAGAATTCCAGGAATCAGTGAAGCTCGACAGGCCACATGCACAACCTGGGTGACCTCTGGGTTTTTTTTTCCCCCAGCTGATGTTCTAGTCAACAACTAGCACAGATGGTGAGCTTTTCCCAAGCTCATGCTCTGCAGAACGCTTGCATGATTTTGTTTATTTCAAACTTGGAAAAGAATAAAGATTGTGTGTACTCTTAAAAACAAAATCAAGCATCTTCAGTAGAAAGCTAGTCTGGCCCTCTTTGCAAGGATGATTCACTGTGGATCTGAATGGATTCCAGGCACTATCAGGGTGATGGTTTGCGTCACGACAGAAGAGTGGACCAAATGGTGAAATAGAGACCTGGATTCAAACCCCAGCCCTCTACCTAAGTGTGTGACCTGGGTCAGTCAGCTTTCTTGGTGTCAGGTGCTCATTTGTAAAATGAAAGGATTAGCTGAGTGACAGTAGTGACCTTTTAAAGACCAGCCATTTTTTGCTTATGGTTTTATAGTTTCATGGAGGCTGCCTATGCCAATAATAGACTCCACAGGCCAAACACGTGGATTGATCTTCCTTTCCCTCACCCCACCACCCCACACACATAGTACAAAATGTACTTATCCATCATGGGAGTCCTCAAACTTTGCTGGATTTAATAGTCCCCTGCAATAGTTCATGATGGGTTGTTGCTGCTAATTCCTGAGACACTTGCCCAGTTATTTGAATCTGAATTGGAATAAAGCCTGGGAAACTAGATACGTAAAGTTCCCCAGGTGATTCTAATGCCGGTGGAGAAACACACTTACACATGATGGGTACAAAATACATGTTGAATGACTAAGCCATGATTCTGATGACCTTCATTTCTCCCATTGTAGACCACAGCTTGTTTTCTAAATGTACTTCAATACTACCACCTTTTAAAGGTTAGAAAGCAATTCCTGAGGTTGATGGGTAGTGGTAGTAACGATGGTTTGTATTGATGGATGATTTTATTTTGTTCTGATTTACTGTTCTAGTTTTTCTTATATAATCAAGTACTAGAAAAATAAAATGAACTTTCAGTAACTAAATAATATGATTTCCTCTCATCTGTTATGCTCTAAAACATGCTGACAAGTCAGAGAAGTATATTTCAAAGAATAGCTGATCTGTGTTCCTTTGTTTTTATTTCAAGCGATAGTTCACCCAAAAAAATGCTATAAAATAAAATTTTAATGCCTCATTTGACTTTTTTTTTTTAAATCATAGCATGTAAGGCAGTACTTAGATTGTCACAGCATTAGAATGTTCCACATGCAGATACAATAAAATCATAACAGGAGACAGAACAAGGGCTGAAGCACCGCCTGGATAGGGTGCTGAGTGTCCCGGCAGGTGGTGTGAACTCCCCTGGCAGGAGCCCTTCCCTGAGGCTCTGTGTCTGTTTTACTCCTTCCATTCACCCTCTTAGCATTCAGAAAAGGCTTTTCAAACAGAAATCTGCTTACATCCCTACATCCCTATTATGGGCTGAATTGTGTCCCACTCCCCTCCAAAAAATTCATGTGTTGATGTGAAGTACCTAAGAATGTGACTATATTTGAAAATAGGGCCTTTAATGAGGAGACTAAGTTAAAATGAGGGCATGAGTGTGGGCCCTAATCCACACTGCCAGGTGTCCTGATAAACAGCCGAAGACACACTGGGGGGGGGGGGAGGATTTGCACAGCAGGACAGCACAGAGAGAAGATGGCCATCTGCAAGTCAGGAGGGAGGCCACAGGAGAACTCTAACCAAGACCTTGATCTTGGACTTCCAGTCTCCAGAACTGTGAGACAATACATTTCTGACATTTTACCAAAATTTCTGTGGTATTTTGTTACAGCAGCTCTAGCAAACTGATACAGCCTTTCTCTCCCCCTGCCCACCTCACACTGACCCAACACCATGGCCACACTTCCTTAAACACCTGCAGGGTCTCCCATTTCCCTTAGGACAGAGGCCCCAACCCAGGGCACAGCCCAGAAGGCCCTGCATGCAAAGCCTACCAGGTAGCCATCTCGGTCCTCCAGCCACATCCATCTTCCTACATTAGGTCCCCCACCCCTGAGCATTGGCAACACTCTTTCCTCCCCTCCCTCTGCCTTCCCAGGGGCATGAGAGCAACCACCACTGTCTCAGGAAGGCTGTCACAGACACCTTCCCTGCAGCACATCTTGCTCCAAGAAGTTCTCCTTAGCTTCAGACATGTCCTTCATAACGTACAGAGTTTGGGATTTTTACACATTGCATATGCATTTATTTGATAATTTAATTCACGTCTGTCTCTACCATTTCATCCTGAGCGCTAAGGAGGGTGGGGCCGTGTCTGTCTAGCTCCCTGGCAAAGAGCAGGTGCTCAACCCTTCACTCTAGAATCAATGAGTGGCAGCAACTTGCAGATTTGAACACCACTCCCACTGGGCACTGGGTGCTCCTGTAATCCTGTGCAGAGCACAGTCTTTGACCTTGACTTTGAAACTGTGACATCTCTCCTGCCAAAAGTCAATGTTGTCCAGTATTCCCCAACCTTTGGCATGCTTTGGCCACTCACTTCCCTTCTGGCCATTTGTTCTCCCACCTACACCTTTCTACAACCCTCTTAGGAAGCAGCTTTTCTCTTTGGCTTACCATTATTCCCAGACCCAGAGGAGTATCTTAATCCTACAGAGGCATTTTTGAGAACAACCTGCCTAGGCCCAGTCCCCAAGGTGCTAAAGTTCCCCCTGGAAAGGAAATAGACTCTCTTACCATCTGCTCTTAAATGATGGGTCACATTATTTTGGACTTGCTTAGAGTTTCAGTGAATTTATTTGAGTGGTTAAATTAGCTTAATTATTTTCCAAACATTGGCCTGGGGATGATGTTGAGTTTGATAAACACAGTGTGAGGTTCTAATTGTATGATAATAACAACCATTATCATGGCTGGAAGTGGAGAGCATGCCTTCTCAACCCTCCTCTCATTTGATTCTCCCTATCTGCAAAGACAAGAGAGGGCACAACCACCATCCTGTGTGGGCAAGGAAACCTCGATAAATTCCTGGCTTAGGCTGCACATTAGAAATGGCAGTGGGGCCACAGCTCAGAGCTCTAAGTACAGGGAGCAGAAATGTCGTCATACACCCATGGCCTCTGTCTCTGCCATTAAAACCATCACCTAATGCTTTCTGAATCCCAAATTATAGCTGTTGATGCTAAATCAATGTGGGCTAATTGAAATGCACTTGCTATTCTATCTTTTCTTTCTTTTTCTTTGCTCTCTCTCTCTCTCTCTCTCTTTTTTTTTTTTGAGAAAGAGTCTCACTTTGTCACCCTGGGTAGAGTACTATGGCATCACAACTCACAGAAAGCTCAAACTCTAGGGCTTAAGTGAGTCTCTTGCCTCAGATTCCCAAATAGCTGAAACTACAGGTTCCTGCCATAACATCTGGCTAGTTTTTCTGTTTTAGTAAAGAAGACGGGGTCTCACTCTTGCTCAGCTGGTCTCAAACTCCTGAGCTCAAGCAATCCACTAGCCTCGGCCCCCCAGAGTGCTAGGATTACAGATGTGAGCCACGTGCCCAACCCTGCTAATTCTTTCTTGAATGTTTACTATGTGCTGGGCACTCTTCTAGAAGCTTCAGGGTAGGGAAGAAGAGAGAACTAACAGACCAGATTTTGATCCACACACAGACGCTTTCTGCCAGGCAGAGGCCCTTCCAGAGCAAGCTGATTGGATGCCCAAATTTATGGTAGTCCTGAAATGGATACAATGAACACCTCTTTTTGAAAAGCATTTCTTGAAATAGGCTGTCATTAGCCTAATACACCAAAAAAATGCACATTTCTATTAAAATCAAATAACCAGAAACATTTTAAAAGCATGATTTTACTACTCCTCTGTATCTCTAAAGGAAAAGAAATATAAGACAGAAAGAATCAAAGAGATTTATTGTTTTTAAACTTCTAAACCACTTGCTGTATACGGTACCTGGTACAAACCACTTCACCTCCTGCTGCCTTGGTCTCTAACCTACAACTTTAGAATTACAATAGCACCTACCTCATTGTGCTGTTGGAAAGAACAAAGTTAACATCTCCAAAGTACCCAGGACAATGCTTGGCACACCGTAAATTGATCTCCAAAACCTTCATTTTTTTCCATACAAGTCATTTGTAGAAGGCATTTTGTTTACCCGTTGATGTTGAATTTTATTTTATCTTTGACTCATCACATACTGTGAGGTTGACTTTCTGCCTTCCCTAGATTTACAATCACTTCCAATTTAATATCCGCCATGAATTTAATTAAAGTTCTGTTAGTGTCTACCTCTTCTAGACCATTAATGAGGCTGTGGATAAAATGTAATAAAGATCCCTCCAGCAGCCCGGCACACGTAGTTACTAACCCTCATTTACTTCTCTTCCGCTGACGCTCATCCTTCAGGGCCATTTCTGTCACTTTCCTCACTTTGGTACTTCGAAGGGCCATGCCCAGGATTCCGAGAGATTCTATACCATGCTGTCAAGCATCACTTCAAACCTCACTCCCACTGGGAAAAAAGATTAGGTTGTATCAACAGGGAGTGTTCAGAGAACAAAGAATGCTGAGGTTCAGGGAATCGGCCCATTTTTTCTACCTTTGATGATTTGAGTTTAAACAATGATCTAATCACACATAACATCTTTAAGATCAGAAAGGCCTATGGGGTCCTCGAGCCCAATTCCTGACTCCAATAAGGAAGTCTCCTACTTGCTACTCAACACGTAGTTTCTGGCCAGACACAGCATGGAACGCCTACTTGCTACTCAACACGTAGTTTCTGGCCAGACACAGCAGGATTAGGAGGCTGAGGCAGGAGGATCACTTGAGGCCAGAAATTCTAAGCTGTAGTGTGCTATGACCACATCTATGAGTCACCATTGCACTGGGCAATATACAAAGACTTGTCTCTAAAATTACATATATGTGTGTGTCTAGATGTGAGTGTATATATTTACATATACAGTTCTTGGATCAGCAGCATCAGTATTTCCTGGGAGCTTGTTAGAAAAACAGAATCTTGAGCTTCACTCCGCACCAGGATTTGCTTTTTTTTTTCCTTTTGAGACAGATTCTCACTCTTATCACCTGGGTAGAATGCAGTGGCATCATAGCCTATAGTAACCTCAAACTCTTGGGCTTGAGCAATCCTTTTGCCTCAGTCTCCCAAGTAGCTGGGACTACAGGGTGTGTGTCACTATGCCCAGCTAGTTTTTCTGTTTTTAGTAGATAGAGATCGGATCTCGCTCTTTCTCAGGCTAAGCTCTGGCAATCCACCGGCCTTGGCCTCCCAGAGTGCTAGGATTACAGGCATGAGTCACCTCACCTGGCCCAAGAATCTGCTTTTTGATATGATAATTTATACATATATAAACATTTAAGAATCATTGCTCTACCTAATACCCATTACAGGTGATCTGAGAACAAGTCGTTTAACAAAACTCTGTGTGAGTGTGTGCTGGCCCTTGGATTAGAGCTTTCAAACATCATAAAACTCTCTTCCAAATGCAATGAATTTTAAAGGACTGTTCTTAAAGTGAAGAGATTGGGCATATGCTCCTAAATTCTCACCTTATTACTTTGACCTTGAGCTAATCCTCTTGATTCTTTCTTCCCTCTTTTCTTTCTGTGGGCCCCTTGATTTGCCCTGTTTGTTTTCTAGTCCCTACTTAGGGAATTGGGCACTGAAATACCAGGAAGGATTAATATTTATCTCACTATCAACCTAGTTTCTGGATGGATGGGTTGTTTGCTCAGCAGCTGGGGCCTGTATGCAGAGGTAGCGTAACTGTGACCCATGTACACCAGGGCTTGGAGTTTAAAGTTCAACCAAACTGGGGGTAAGCAGGTTGGGGGGAGTGGCAGAGGACAGTCTGGGTTTGCCTTTGCTTCCAGGGTTTTTTTGGGTTTTTTTTTTTTTGTTTTTGAGACAGAGTCTCACCATGTTGCCCTCAGTAGAGTGCTGTGGCATCACAACTCACAGCAACTCAAACTCTCGAGCTTAAGCAATTCTCTTGCCTCAGCCTCCCAAGTAGATGGGACTACAAGCACCTGCCACAACACCCAGCTATTTTTTGTTGCATTTGTCATTGTTGTTTAACAGACCTGGGCGGGCCTCAAACCCACCAGCCTCAGTGTATGTGACTGGTGCCCTACTCACTGAGCTATGGGCACCAAGCCTACTTCCAGGTTTTGAACTGCCATTTGAAAATTAAAGATGGGTGGGTCTGCAGAACCAAAAAATGCCAATGCTTTTTAATGGTTTTACTAGAAGATTCAGGCAAGCATGGAATCATCTCCTTAATTCTTCAATGTCTTTTTCTGGGCTCATACCCTGCAAGATGCCAGCTATGGACTTCATTTCCGAATCCCTCTAAGTTCCATATTAGCTTGGATTAAATAAAATAATAATTCAAAGTCATTGCAGACATCCCAACTAAAGTCTTCCCAGTCAGTGAGCAGAGGTCGTGTCTCACATGCCTTTCAGGGGACACCAGGTGGTGCCACTGAGGAACCATGAGTCTTAGAGACCTGGGCTCCTCAATCTGCTTCTCCAACTGTGAAATGGAAATAATAATAGGGTCATTGTGAGAATTTAAAAAGCACAAAGCAGACGCGCACATCGAAAGTGCTCAGTGAGCTCGATAAACACCATCGATCGTCGTCACCCATGCCCACTCTCCTTCCAGCAACCAGGCAAGAAGGCCGTTAGAATGGCTGCTCTCTCAATGAAATATGTGTCCTGGTTTCCTAGGCATTCATCAGCTAATTTCTCTTTGTGCCTCTAATGATTTGTATTTCTGTAAGAAGCCTTGAAAATGACTGCAGAGCTGGCATAATGAAAAGTGAGAAACGCCTAATGTAACCAATGCCACACGTTTTCATTTTCCTGATCCCTGAAATGGATGAAATTTTCCTCCAAGGTTTAGGTTCTCTCCTATGTGAGAAGAGCATTTGAGCATTGGAGGGAGGGAGGGAAGGGGGGAGACCAGATACCTGATGCAGACAGTGAAATGAATGAAATCAAGATAATTAGATACTGCTGAAATACCTACATGTTTTCTAAAAACCAGGAGAAAGCACCGATTGGATGGGGCTGACAGATTGCATCTTGTTGCCTAGCACTGGTCTGAAGTGACTGCAGGTTGCTAGGCAACCCATCCTCCTGGGCTTGGTGATCCAACAAACAGCAGAGGCTTTTCCTCCTCTACCCTGCTGCCCCTCATGACACTCTCATCTATAAGATTCGCAACTGATTAAGGTTTCCTCTGGACTTTTTTTCCATTTGGATTGGGCACTGTGTGCAGGATTGCCAGTGCTCTAGAGAACCTGGCTGCCTACTTACAGAATGCCTCAGGGCAAAAAACAAATGATTCTCTAAAGATTAAACTATGTTGAGATTGAAGCCTGAACTCTGGAGTATAGGGCAAGAATCTGAACCATTTCTTGTAGAAATTAGCAAATTACCACCTTCATCAAAGGTAGATTGGAATGCCAAGAGCCAAGTTACAGAGTCATTCAAGTGTATTCTCATCGCCCTAAATTATTTGGGGGGTGGGGAGAGGAAAGGTGCTTTTCTCTAGCAAAAAGCTTCCTCTAACTGCTCACAGGTTTGCTGCGCTTTCTAGCAAATCTGCTCTCTAAATATAAATGACTGATAATAGCTTATTCTTACCCTAGCCTACTCTTCCCAGGAGTGCTGACTTTATGAGGGTGTGAGGTAGAATTTCAGGAAGAAGGGGGAGAAAGCAATCTTCCTTCCACTTTTCTCCCCTTGCTTCCCTTCTGTTTGACATAATCGTAACACAAAGTGGTGATCTGTTTACCTGGCTTACACTGGCTCCTATTCTCCTTGGACTTCTGATGACAAAGGATACTAACACATTCAAGCTAATATTACTGATCATACCCTATTAAAAAGAGGCATTTGTTTAGTTTTGCCAGGCTTACTGGCACTCTCTGGGTTAACAGGATGGTGGTTTTCATTTTGAGTGGGGTATTGTGTTTTCTCCCTTTCCATTTATTCGGTGTTTATAACCTTTCAAAGTGTTTTCACATCTATTATCCTACTGTTCTATAAACCCCTATGCTATGATGCATGGAAGTTAATTACAATGCTGGAGAAGGAAACCACAGAGCATAGTGGGAATGAAATCCACTCCACAAACTCAGGTGCAAAAGGAATAATATTCTATTTAGAGCAACTTAATTCCAAATTGAGACCCCCATCCCAATGGGTTGGAAGAAAATTCAATATCAGTCATTATTGCCCTAGAATCCAGGAGGTCTGGGAGGTGCCTGTGAAATGGAAAAAGGGTCTTTTGCCTCCAGTCTGTGGTCATTGCTGCTGGCATTCTCTGATCCTAGCTGATGTGGTACCCTGAACCCCTTACCTGTCATCCCACAGGCGATACACAGACTCTTTGCTGAGTCATGGAACCCACGGGCCTTGTCCCCCGACCAGCCATCTCTTCTGAGGTCCCCGCCTTTGCTCCACCCTCTGATCTCTGACCCCTCTTGTCTCCGAAGGATCTTCTCTCCTTTTCTGACTGCCTTTCCTATGCCCCATGCCCCACTGATCTTGAGTTACATCTTCAATGGTTTAAGATTTCAAAAACACAGAAGCAATTATTTTCAACTTGTTCTTCTTTTAGTCCTGTAAGAATCCCTGAGATAAAGAGAAATAACAAAGGGTGTCAAATGTCTGTTTGAAACTGTGTGTGTGTGGGAGAACAGGACATAAAATATACATTAAAAGTCCAAGAAATATATTCAGCTTTATAAAGGAAGGAGACTCTGTCACATGCTACAACATGGATGAACCTTGGGGACATTATGTCAAGTGAAATAAACCAATCATGAAAAGATAAAAACTATGTGATTCCCACTGATGTGAGGCATCTAGAGTAGTCAAATTCATGCAGACAGAACGTGTCAGTGGCCCATGGCTCCCGGGTGTAATCCTAGCACTCTGGGAGGCTGAGGAAGGTGGCTCCCTTGAGCTCAAGAGTTTGAGACCAGCCCCAGCAAGAGTGAGAACCCATCTCTACTAAAAATAGAAAAACTACCTGGGGGTTGTGGTAGGCACCTGTAGTCCCAGCTATTTGGGAAGCTGAGGCAAGGGGATCTTTTGAGCTCAAGCGATTGAGGTTATTGTGAGGTGTGATGATGCAATAGCACTCTATCCAGGGTGACAGAGTAAGACTCAAGAAAGAAAGAAAGAAAGAAAGAGAATAATCCCTAGGGGCTGGGGGGAGGGGGAAATGAAGAACTGTTTAATGGGGACGAGTTAGACACTTTGGGGTGGGAAAGAGAAGTTGTCTTTATCAAACTAGGATAAGGACTTTCTTTTCATCCTATTCCAGTTATGCTTTTTTCCTACCACTAAAACACTTATTGGGACCACCTAACACCTACATCTTGCCTAAGCAATCAGTCAGTTCTTTGTCCACTCTTATCTGCTGTCTCAGCCTACTTCCCTTCTTAACTTGGAATTCCAACAGGCATCTCTCAATGAGCATGACCAAAACAAAGCTATGCCTTTTCTCCCCCGAATCTGTCATCTTGGCCTCTGGAGCCTCATCTCTATTGAGAATGGTAACTCTATCAGATGATCAGTCCCAACCCCTAGAATCATCCTTCCTTTCTCTCTTTTCCTCATGCTCAATATCTAATCCATTAATAGACACATCAGTTCTATCTGAAAAGCAGATCCCAAATCTGATAATTGATCCCATTTCTCCCCATCTCCATTGGCATAACCCTAACCCAATCTCCATGATCTCTGACCTGGATTTCTACAACTCCCCTGCTATAGGGTGGATGTTCATCTCCTCCAAACCTCATGTTGAAATGTGATCCTCAATGTTGGAGGTGAGGCCTAATGGGAGGTATTTGAGTTATGGGGGCAGATCTCTCAAGAACAGATTAATGCCCCCCTCTGGGAAAGAGTGAGTTCTCACTCCATTAGTTCCCAGGAGAGCTGGTTGTTAAAAAGAACCTGGTAACTCCCCTCTTTCCCGATGTGGTCTCTGCACACGCTGGCTCCCTTCACCTTTCACCAAGAGTAGGAGCAGACTGAAGCCCTCACCAGATGCATTAATTCCTTAATTCCAAATTGAGGTCCCCATCCCATGTGAGCCTACATGATGCTCCTGATGCTCCCAGGGACTTCACTTCACAGCTCGTAGAGGTGTGTGCTCTTGCTTATACGGACAATCCCAGTAACGGCACCAGATGCTGGTGCCAAGCTTCTAGAACAGCCTGAAGAGCTGGGAGCCAGGTAAACCCTTCTTTTTAAACCACGCAGCTCAGGTGGTTCCTTTGTGGCAGCAAAAACTAAGCCATGCCCCCTGGCTCCTGGTGCACCCTAGCCTGTCCTTCACACAGCAGCCATGTGGTCTTTACAAATAAGATCATGTCACTCCCTGCCTTAAGGTGATAATTACAGTTATCACAAAATTTGAACTGTCTCACTGAACCTAGATGGACACAATGTGTGTCCTGACGGGTACAGGACACACTTCCTGGATGAAGGGCTCAAGTGCAACTCAGACTACCTTACAAATGCAAACAGTGTAACCTAATCACAGGGGTCCCTCACATTAATCTGAAATTTTAAAAATTAAAATTGAAAACTTCAGACAGACTTATGATAACCCAGACTTGGAGGGCCCATACAGCCAGCCTGATGCCTCCTCTGTCACTTTACCTGTTGCCACGCCCCTTCCCAGTTACCAGCCACCCAGCTCATAAGAGTCCCTGAACCTGCCAGGCAACCCTCCTCTAGGGCCTTAGCGTATGAACCCTCTGGAACCCTCTTCCCAGTCCTCTCCCACCACTCAGCTCCTCACCTGCTCAGAAGTCCTCCTGGGTTCCAGCTGAAGCACCTCCCGTCACTCTACTCCCCACAGCACTTTTCAGTATCTGTCATCCCCTTACTACCCTCTGACAGACTGGCCTGCCCGCACCTGCTGAGAATGAATGCAGACAGAATAAGAGTGGGGTTCTTTGTTGGGCTTGTCCCTTCTGTTTCCCTGGAATAGCGCCTGGTCCGGCTGATGCCCACCTGAGGTCCCCAAACCTCACTGTTCATCCTAATCACCAGAGATGATAAGCTGTCAAAAATACACTTTCCATGTGACTTTAACGCTATTTTGAAAACATACAGCCTCCTGAGTCCCAATCCCAGGATCAGGGGCAAAGGGTCCTAGGAGTCTGGTGCTCTGAGGCAAGAGAATCGCTTAAGCTCAAGAGTTTGAGGTTCTGTGAGCAGTCACGCCATGGCACTCTACCAAGGGTGACATAGTGAGACTCTGTCTCAAAAAAAAAAAAAAAAAAGACGTCTCTGGTGCTGATAGGCTTCTGCACAGTCGGCCAGACACCATGGTAGGTGACAACTAGCACATTGGCACCACCAGGAGAAGAGGGGCTTTGCAGTATGAGAAAGGCCTTGCAGGACAAGGAAATCTGTGTGAGCTGGGAAGCTGGTCATGTCCAGGGCAGTGCCAGGAGAGGACTCCCAGTCAGGAGCAAGAGAATTAAATGACAGCAGTGCAGAAACCACCAACAAAAGCCACGGATTAAAAACAGGAATGGTGGCCAAAAATTCCTTTTACTGGGGCTAACCTGAGAGAAGTTCATCTTTCAAAGAGAGAGACAGGTGTTTTCTCAAGATTTAAGACTCCTTCACCTGGCTCAAGGATCCAGTGTTGACTGCCTGTCATGGTGCCTCATGCCTATAATCCCAGCACTCTGGGAAGCTGAGGCAGGTAGATTTGCTTGAGCTCAGGAGTTTGAGACCAGCCTGAGCAAGAGTGAGATGACACCAATCGGCTCACTAAAAATAGAAAGACTAGCGGGGCATATACTCGGGAGACTGGGGCAAGAGGATTGCTCAAGCCCAAGAGTTTGAGGTTGCTGGAGCTGAGTACAGAGCCATGGCACTCTAGTCAGGGGGACAGAGTAAAACCCTGTCTTAAAAAACAAAAACAAACAAACAGCAAAAAAAGAAGCATTGACAGCTTAGATGTCATCATTGCTGGGTTGTTCCCCTTGAGAGCTGGGAATTTTACCTTCCCCAGGGCACACTCAGTGGAGTAATCCTCCCAGAGGGGCAGCCCCACCCCTCCCCCATGAAGCTTGTGCCCTGGTGTGGTGCACCTGCCAACATCACGTGAGTATGCTCCTGCTGCTCCCAGGGACTTCACCTCACAGCTGGTAGAGGGGTGTGCTCTTGTTCACATGGACAATCCCAGCAATGTATCAGGGCCAAAAACAGACATCATGGAACCTTGGTCTGTGCCCAGATTTTGCTCTGTGGAAGTCTGGGAGCCCCAAGGCCCTCTAGAACCACAGGCTTAGAGACCCAGGGCACTTAGCAACATGCTGTGGAGAAGCTGAAGACTCAGGGCCCAGACAGAAGTGGGTGTGTTTTCAGGCATCTCATGGTCCCCCAGCATCCTGATTGATCCTTTTTCTCCATTCAGGGGGCTAGAGACCATGATTTCTATTAACGCAGGCTAGTAGCTCACTGACCTTTCAGTTTGATTTATTGTAGTAAAATGTGCACAGATTAACCATTTTAACCATTTTTGAGGACAAAGTTGAATGGCATTAAGTACATTCACATCGTGGCACAACCACCACCACTATTTCCAGAAGGAACTCTGTACCTATTAAATAATCACTCTCCATCCCTCCCACCCACTCCCAGCCCCTGGTAACCTTTGTTCTGCTTTCTGTCACTATGAATCTGCCTATTGTAAGTAACTCATGTAAATGAATTATTTCACTTAGCTAATGTTTCAAAGTACATCATGTTGTAGGGTGTATCAGAATGTTATTTCCTTTGAAGATTGGATAATATCCCATTGCATGTATATACCACTTTTTATCCACTCATCTGTTGATGGACACGTGCTTCCACCCCCAGCCCCGGAGAAAAAACAAGAAACATAAAAAGCTCATTGCTGTTTGCCAACATATTTCACAAAGCCACTGACTCTGCGATGACTTGCAATCCTCCAGAAAGATATTTTGGAGACAAAACAGAATAGAGCACATGACCACCCACATCTGTTGCCTGACTCACTATATTCCTTAAAAGATAAAAGGTCCTGACAGGCATGGTGGCTCACACCTGTAATCCTAGCACTCTGGGAGGCCGAGGCTGGTAGATTGCCTGAGCTTAGGCATTTGAGACCAGCCTGGGCAAGAGTGAGACCCTAGTCTTGTGGTTCTCAACCTTCCTAATGCCCTGGCCCTTTAATACAGTTCCTGTGGGTTGTGAACCACAGGTTAAGAACTGCAGCCCTAGTCTCTACTAAAAATAGAAAAACTAGCTGGGCATTGTGGTGGGCACCTGTAATCCCAGCTACTCGGGAGGCTAAAGCAGGAGGATTGCTCAAGCCCAAGAATTTGAAGTAAGTTGCTATGGGGTATAATACCACGGCACTCTACTCAGGGTGACACAGTTAGACTCTGTCTTAAAAAATAAAAAAGATAAATGATTCTATTCTTTGCCTTTTCCTACACATAAGGTAATGCTGGACAGAGTTAATTATACTTCAATATTCTATAACCAGATACACCTTATATTCAAACATTGGTGTGATTCTACTTTAATCACTTTTTTTTTTAAATTGTGGATTCATTGAGGGTACAAGAAACCAAGTTACACTGGATTGCATTTGTTAGGTAAAGTCCCTCTTACAATTATGTCTTGCCTCCAAAAGGTGTGGCACACACCAAGACCCCACCAACCTCCCTCCTTCCCTCTCTCTGCTCTTCCTTTCCTCCACACCCCCTGCCTTTTTTCTCTCTCTGCTGTCCCCTTCCCCATCCCCACCAAGTCATTAATTGTCATCAATTGTCCTCATATCAAAATCAAGTACATAGGATTCATGCTTCTCCATTCTTGTGATGCTTTACTAAGAATGTGTTCTACTTCCATCCAGGTTAATACAAAAGCCGTAAAGTCTCCATTTTTTTTAAATGGCTGAGTAGTATTCCATGGTGTACATATACCACAGCTTGTTAATCCATTCCTGGGTTGGGGGGCATTTAGGCTGTTTCCACATTTTGTCGATTGTAAATTGAGCTGCAATAAACAGTCTAGTGCAAGTGTCCTTATGACAAAAGGATTTTTCCTTTTGGGTAGATGCCCAGTAATGGGATTGCAGGATCAAATGGGAGGTCTACCTTGAGTTCTTTGAGAGTTCCCCATACTTCCTTCCAAAAAGGTTGTATTAGTTTGCAGTCCCACCAGCAGTGTAAAAGTGTTCTCTTCTCTCCATATCCATGCCAGCATCTGCAGTTTTGAGATTTTGATGTGGGCCATTCTCGCTGGGGTTAGATGGTACCTCAGGGTGGTTTTGATTTGCATTTCTCTAATAATTAGGGATGATGAGCAGTTTTTCATATGTTTGTTAGCCATTCGTCTGTCTTCTTTAGCGAAGGTTCCATTCCTGTCTCTTGCCCATTGATATATGGGATTGTTGGCTTTTTTCATGTGGATGAATTTGAGTTCTCTATAGATCCTGGTTATCAAGCTTTTGTCTGAATCAAAATATGCAAACATCCTTTCCCATTGTATGGGTTGGCTGTTTGCTTTGGTTGTTGTCTCCTTAGCTATACAGAAGCTTTTCAGTTTAATTAAGTCTCATTTGTTTATTTTTGTTGTTGTTGCAATTGCCGCTACAGTCTTCTTCATGAAGTCTTTCCCCAGGCTGATATTTTCCAGTGTTTTTCCAATGCTTTCTTTGAGGATTTGTATTGTTTCATGCCTTAAATTGAAGTCCTTTATCCATCTTGAATCAAT
>CAUYQV010012570.1:0-25185 GCA_963574575.1 Galagoides demidoff | reverse complement strand
TACACACCCCTATTATGAAACTAATTTATACCTTTTATATGAAAGCTATAACCAAATAGCCTAAGAATGTGGGGAGGGGGGAGGGAGAAGGGAGGGGGGAATGGGTGGAGGGAGGGGGATTGGAGGGACCATTTTTGAGGTCTATCATACAGGGGTACAAGTGAAAATCTCTAAGAGTAGAATCAGAACGTTTTAAAACAATAACTGAGAAAATGACATGAAGGCTATGTTGATCAGTTTGATGGAAGTATTTCAGATTGCATGTGAAAACCCCACACTGTACCCCAGAAGTGCATTAATGTACATAGTTACCATTCAATAAAAAAAATAAAAATAAAAAAATAAAAATTTCACTTCAACAGCAAATAAATCTTTAGGTAAGTTTGAAAAGAGTATTTTCAAATGACAAATGAAAAACATATCAATTTCAAATAGTAGCTACAATGCATGTTTTTTTAAGCTTCTTAATTATCCTGTGAAATGTGTGTTTTAGAGCAGCTGGTTAACATTGTCTTACTTCTGCCATAGAATCAAAGACTTTTTACTTCTGGAAGAAAATTCAGAGATTATCATTTGGTACATATGGTAACTGAGACCCCTGAAAGGGCAGTGACATAGTCCTGAATATGCAGAACTACAACATAATTCTTCTTATTGAAGCTGTTGTCACTGCACCACATGGCCATCCATAATGGCAGTGTTCAGAAAAACTATAGCTAAAAATTCACGTAAAATGCAGATGTTCTAGATCCAGACCTGTTTCCTTTCCTTTGTAGACATTTTGTATTCATGCTGATTTTGGCTCCATGTCTTACTGTTTTGCAAAAAGAGTGTATTGGTCTCTCCCTCTGCCTCAACATGACAGCAGGCCCAACCTGATTTTTATAGTCATGGTGTAGATTTATGTATTTAAGAGTTGTTAAAATTATTAATCATTTCTTTCAGAACTCTAGTTTCCAAATTCCATAGCCAGCTTCAGTCTGATCTTTTTCTCGTCTCCATAGACTTGACGCTTTGATTAACCCCTGATTCCAGACACTTGAGCCTTCCAGGATGGTTTTCCTCATCTCTCTCAGCTATTTCTCTGTGGAGGCTCTTTTGGTTCTCTTACTTCTGTTGAATAGAAATTCCCTCTCCAGTTGACCTTCCACTTCCAGGACCTCACACTGCTGGCGCCATATCTATCCTCTGGAACCCACTGCTTCTTTTGTGACTTGGTTTAAATGACTTTTCCTTCACAGAATAACGTCTTTGTGTTAGCAGCCTCTCCTCCTCCCCCCTCTCAATCTCTTGTTGTGTCAGTTAACAGACACTTTTGATGCTCTGTAAAAGAAACATCTGTCCCCCGTGGCCTGTAAGCCCTCCTCACGGTCTCTGTCTTCAGCGTGGCTGCCTCCTCCTGTGTCTGGCTGGACCTCCTCGCCTCTGGCCTTTCCCCCTCTTCAGGCATTCATGCTCCGGTGTGCTGTCAGTTACCAGCCTGTCCCCAGCATAATAAGCCCTGAAGCCCTGCTGACCCAGTGTGTTATTCTTTCTTTAGAATAACATTCAAATTCTTTAGCTCGACAGTAAATCCCTTCACAATCTGGTTTCTACCTACCATTTTAGCTTCATCTCCTGCCTCTCTTCCCTTCCATGTTACGGTGTGTGTCCACACACACACACACACACACACACACACACACCATGCTTCTGCCACACCACTTGGAATCTTCTCTCCCCTCCTTCAACTGACAGACTTTTAACATTAAAAATGCAAATTTTCTGTCTTTGGCAGAAGTTACCCATGGTCTGCTTTGTTTCTGCATTTATCTTTTTCATGTTGCTGCTGCACCCACTCCAAATTTTGAACTCAAGGACAAGAGTTATGTACATGCATAATTTTTTCTCCCTCAGCACCTAGTATGGTGATTGGCACACTACACACATCCATGCATGGGCCCTACATACATTCCTAGCTTTTTAAACTGCTGGCTTATTTGTGTATTCCTTTGAATTTATTTCATAAGAATCCAGGGATGTCATCCTAACACTGTCTCTTCCCTTAGGTTTCCCAAGGCTCGATTAGTTTTTGACACAGTGTTGCCAGATACCCAGCAGGCATCTTTCTCCCACCCGAGCTGGCACATCTTGATGCTCAGTCAGGGCCTTGTTCCCCCAGAAGCCGAGTCAGTCCTAACGCTGCCCCACACAGCACCCCTAGTAGCTGCTGCCAACTGAATGCCATTGTCAGCTGATCTGAAACCTGTCAGGAACAATAAGTTGTCAAAGGACAGGATGAGCATTCAGTGACCTGGAATTCTGGTCCAGCTTTGCTGCTGACAGCAATGAAACACATGTCCTGGCATTTTGTGTGATATTTTGCATGCCAAAGATAGGCACCAGCTAATTGTTTATCACTTAATGCTCATGACTAACCTATTTTTGCCTCATTTCCTCTGTTCAAACAATAGGGCAGTTTATGTCTAATCTACTTTTAATGATTGATGTAAGTATAATGAGAAATGTGAATTAACTAGGAAAAAAGTTTCAGATGACATACAAAGTATAGTCTCATTATGTTAAAATAGTGTGTCTACTGATGTGGCTGATATCTTATGATATTACTATTGAGTGGGTAGAAAATACTACTATATATTTTAAAACAAATTTATCCTCTTCTCTCTTTCTGCTGGATGAATGTTATGTAGTGAAACCTGCATCTGTTCTTTCTAACTCTGTTCACATGTATATCCAGGAGGCCAGTTCTGCCAAGATTACAGTGTATGTATTTATTCATTCAATTAATATTCATTGAATATTATTGCAAATGCTGCGATATGGTGCTTAATGACATAGACAAAAATCTCTGCCCTGTGGAGTTTACATGCTTGTGGCACATCCATGTTCCGTTAAAAGAAAGATCTAAATCAAAGGAGTTCAGAAGATTGTTCAAGATTTACCTTTACTTGCTTTCCTCCATTCTGCTTTACTATCCCAGACTCAGGAGTTGGGTGTTGATTTCTGATGTCTATGTCATCTTCAACCCATCTATATTTTTTCCTAATATTTCTTAGTGAAATGAACTTGAGTTGCTTCCCAATTAGGAGTATTAACTTGCAAGTCTATTGCTGCATCTTGTTGTTCATTTTGGTCAATTACAGTGCTGAGAATTTATAGTCTTAACACTCTAAATAACCAGCCTTCTTGAAATTTCATGTGTCCCATTTGGGAAGAAATTTATATTTTAAATAGAAACTTCTGCTATACAACATGTTTTGGGAAAAGTGCCACAGGAATGTTTTTAGATTGTATAGGACTTGGCCACAAAAATAATTGGTTGAAGAATGACATTAAAAAATAATCCTTGGATTTTGACACCTTATTGAAGAAAAAGGGAATGTTATTATATCACCCTTTCTCCATGAGACAGTTTTCTTAAAGGAGAACAGTATATGTTTGACTAAATAATAGCTTCTTCAATGTCTACTTTATATATATATTTTTTGTTGTTGCAATTTTTGGCCGGAGCTGGGTTTGAACCTGCCACCTCCAGTATATGGGGCCAGCGCTCTACTCCTTGAGCCACAGGCACCACCCCCAATGTCTACTTTAAAAGGACATTTTATAAGTTTGGATGCTTTGGAAAAGCATGTAACAGAAAACATAGACTTGAACTGACTTAAGAAATTTTAAACATGTTGCTAAACAAAGCCAAAAACTCCAGAGGTTGGGCAGGTTCTAAGCCTAGTGCCCTGAGCATGCTGCCAGGTCTTAGGGACCTGGTTCATGCCATCGCTTGGTATTGCCATCTGAGGGATCTGACTTTGCTCTCAGACTCACTCCACTTCTGGTGGAGGGACAGTCTGAACAGTCCAGGCATCACATTCAGATACAACATCATCAAGAAGAGAAACCTTCCCTTTTTCTGGCTCTTTCTTGGAAGTTAGAAGAAACCTTCCTTAAGGGTTCCTAAAAGACCCCTTCTCACATGTTACCGTCTAGACTTGGTTCACACGCCCAGTTCTAAACCACTCATTGACAAGACAATAGGAGTGGCATTATCATGATTTGCTTAGCCAAATTGGGGTCCATTCTCCACAAGTGGGCATAGGATCACTTTCTCATCAGGCACATGGCTCTGTGCAGAGACGACACCTGAACAAAATTAGATTCTGCTAGCAAAGAAGTTGGAAAGTGAGAAAACGGGTTCTGGGTAGATAACCAAAATTCCTGTGACAATCTCCAACAATCGAAAAATATCTTCTTAAGAAATATTGATGTTTTATCATCTAAAATAAATGATTGCTTTTTCCATATGATGTACTTTAATTTATTAATTTGTTTCCTACAATTACATGTAGTGAACATCTTGAGAACAGGATACGTGCCTGATGGTTAAATTTATATCTGTAATAAGTAGTTATCTGGCAGTATTTTTTTTAAATGCATTTACAAGCACCTTGCATACAGTGACTCTTTTATTTACCTAACTTATTTGTTTGTTTGTTTGTTTATTTAGTTAGTTAGTTTGAGACAGAGTCTCACTCTGTTGCCCTAGGTAGAGTGCCATGGTATCATCCTAGCTCACAGCAACCTCGAACTCTTGGGCTCTAGTGATCTTGCTTCAGCGTCCTAAGTAGTTGGGACTATAGATGTCTTACCATGACACCCAGCTATTTTTTTCTATTTTTAGTAGAGGTAGAGCTTTGTACTTGCTCAGGCTGGTCTCAAACTCCTGAGCTTAAGCAAACCACTTGCCTCTACCTCCCAGAGTGCTAGGATTATAGACATGAGCCACTACACCCGGCCAGTGTAACTCTTCACAACTCTTTAAGGTAGATACTATTATTATTCCCATTTTAAACATGAGTACACTGAAACATAGAAAGAACAAGTAATTTGTCCAAGGTCTCCTGCAAGTTAATGCATCTTTACCTATTTGGAGTAGGAAAAAGCAGGGTATCTAAATATTGCTCAACTTCTTTACCATAAAATGAATATTTATCAATGTCCTCTAATTACAAAAACTAAGATTTTCTGAAAAGGGCAAAATTCCCTTTCAAAATTTGAAATATTATCTGTCTTATGTAAGGGTAAGACTTAAATTTATATTTAGGGAAAATTATTATTAAGACTATCAGACAGATGGCCTTTTTGCATGTAAATTAAAAAATAAAAGATATTTTTCTCTAAAATAGAGGCTTCTGAGATAATCTAGCCTCAAGGAATTATGATACTATTATTCCATTTTATGCCCTAAACATTTCTTCAGCATCTCCTGTAGGTCAGGGACCACAGCAGGTGGTAGGAATATAGGAGTGAACAACTAAGACATGGTTCTTATCCCCTGGACCTTATAGCCCAGTGGGAGTGACAGAAAATAAACAAGGTATATATACTAACCATATGCTAAATGGGTCTCTCTCCTATTATTCAGGCCATAAGTTGTAAGTCTGGGAAGATGCAATAAGAAGCCCCACATTCTAAAGAAATGTGTTAGTTACTTGTCCAGATAGAAGCAGACAGAGTTCCCCAATACGTACTCAATATATTAAGAGAAGATATGCACAACCTAGGGAGAGATAGGGGGTTGAATTAATGATAAGTACATATAATACAGTAAGACAATGAATTAAATAAGACAAGATGCTGATTGGAAGTTCTTCTTATTAAGTTTCTAGTTGAAGAGCTGAATTCTATAGGAGAAGCAAGCCACATAAAGTCTGTACCTATTTTTATTCCATACTCACAGAATCTAACTTGGCCACCCACCCAAGAGCACATTGTCCTGATTCAGGAGTCATGTTTAGCAGGCCTTTTTAAATATTACTTGTCAAAATGCAATTATATAAATCCTTGAAAATAACTAGTAAAGTCACCAACAATGACAACTAACTCATATAGGACATTTCATAACTCTCCTACGTTTAAATTAGTCCCTCTTGCCAGTCTATTGAAATGCGTGGAATTTTAAGTAAATCATCCTTCAGACTCCTTAGCAATCTTGTACAGATGGAGGGCCATGTGGGTGAGTATCTTTCATGCACGAAGATGAGATCCAGATGACAAGAATGAAGAGAGGATCGTTTGAAACCCGTTAGAGGAGAACATTGTAAACATCAAACACTGTGATTGTAAGCAATGGAAATAACTTTCCTGAATTCTAAAACAATGCAAGAACATGAAGATGTCAAAACCCCCGGTTTTTTCACTTATTCCTTCTCTGGACTAAAAATATTTGTATTTTCTATCAACAAGAGATTAACTTAACTATAGAAATATAGTCCTACATTCATATTAACAAACACACATACATGTGTACATATTACATATATTTATACACTGCATGTATGTGTACATGTATTTATATGTATTTAGGTTTTAGAAGGCAAACATCACTAGTAATAGATAAAAAAAAGTTATAGTGAAAAAGACAATAAAAAGTTATATTATTAAACCTTTATTTCTTAATTTTCTTAACAATACCAAAGCTAGAAAATGTAAAACTTTAAAAATATATTAATTTTTAAAAAGATAGCAAAAACGTTCTCTGGGGAAGTTCAACCAGACTGATGTTGTGTCTGCCCCAATTTCCTTGTGGACTGTATGCCATGCTGGCACAAGCTTGGTAAGGTCCTCTGTAGGTTGAGCATCTATAAATATATACAGCCTGTGTCAAAGAATTACAGTGCATACACATAATTACTTTCTGTGTGGCATATACTGTCTGTCTTATCCTCACTAAATACTAAGTTCTTTAAGATATAAAAATTATTTTCATATGTCCTATGCTCTCCATTACATATACCTTGAGACTCTTTGGCATGGAATTTTTATTGCTACTGTAGAATCTGTCCATATATACATTTATAATTGAGATGACATGTTTCTGCCATAGTTTTTTCCACAAAAGTTACCATTAGGTTTCAAGAGAAAAGTTTTCTATGTGAATTCTAAATTTTAACTTCTTAGCGTCATAATGTGTTTGTTTTAGAAAGAGTGCATGAACTACCCATATCCCCTAATGTCTGAGAGTCTCTAGGGAAATAAATATTACATAGATTTGAGATGGTCAAAGTGGTACTTGTCCCCTCAAATATCTAAGTTCTTCTGTAACTCAACAGAAATATCCAAGTTCAGAAAGCCTAGCTGCAGTTAGAAAAATACATATATACAAACATTTTAAAAAACAGTATAATATGAAGTAAGACACGCCATATATAAAAATTAGGTAAAAATTGATCCAAAAACTAAATGTTAGAGCCATACAAAAAACTCTCAGAAGAAAACATAGGACAAAATTTCATAACATTGGATTTGCAAATCATTTATCTGACAAGAGGTTAAAATCCGGAACATATAAAGAACTCCTATAACTCAACAACAGCAAATAACCAAATAATCCTACTTGAAAATGGGCAAAGAAGCTGAATAAACATTTCCCCAACGAAAATATATAAATGACCAGCAAGTATATAAAAAGATGGCCAGCTTCACTAGTCGTTAGGGAGATGTAAATCAAACCACAGGGTATCACTGCACACCCATTAGGAGATCTACTATCAAAAGATAAAAGGGAAATACAAGTGTTTGCCGGGATGTGGAAAAATTGGAATCGTTAAGCACTGTTGTTGAGGATGTAAAATAATGCAGCCATTATGAAAAACAAGGATTTTAATGAGCAGAGAGGTTCAATTTTGCAGTATTAAAAGGTTCAGGGGATTGATTGCACAGCAATGTGAGTACCCATAGTACTACTGAACTCCACACTTAAAAATGGCTACGATGGTAAAATTTTATGTTGTATGTATTTTAGCACATTTAAAAGAAAATCGTGTAATAAAATGCAATAAGATACCAACAATGGAGAAACATTTTCCAAGGGAGTGACAATCTCTGCTTGCAAATTTCTGCAACTCAACAGAAATATCCAAGTTCAGATAGCCGAGCTGCAGTTAAGAAAATGGAAATGCTCCCGTACCCAGGAGGCAGAGGCTGTGATAGGCAATCTGAGGAAGAAACGTGTGTGTGAGGGAAGCAGCCAAGAATATGGCAGAAGACTGCAGCCTCTTGGGTCATTCACACTAAGGTCGGAACCACACTCAGTACTGCTCTGTTGAGCCAAGGTCACTGATTGTTTTGTTATGGGGTTTCTCCATGTTAAGTGGATTCAATGATACAAATTGAACTTACATACATATGTTTAAGTGCCCAAAGCATAGCCTGGAACAAAGAACATACTAATATATCATTATTGTCATGATTTTTACTTTTCCTTAACTCAAAATATGTTTTTGCTTCAAGTCAAAATTATTTTGAACTTTGAAAAATAAAGTAATAATATACCAGGAGTTATATTTGACATACACAACTTTCATGCATATGCTATTAAAACAGTAACTTATTTTTGAATCTAGAAATGAATAAATAGGTTACCTATTAGACGACTTCCTTAAATAATAGCTTATTCTTCTAACCAAGTAAATAATGCTCATAGAAGTCTAAGTGTATCAAGTCCTACATTTACTTATACACGAAAGACACTCTACTGTTGATCAGAAATGATATAAATTTTATATTTAAAGAGAGAATATTGGGAGTTATATAAAAAGTTCTATAGAGTAATAATGAAAATCTCCAAGTCAAACTAGAAGTAAACTATTGGTCCTATGTTAGTGACTGTCTGTAACTCCATGAACTTTCTTATCTAGTGCTATAGAAACATTTTGAGACATTAGTTATGACATTCCTATAGAATTCTGGTTTTTAAACTATTTTTATACAGTTCATTTCTAAAACATATTATTACCGGACTGGTATTTTTGTCACTGAGGAATATTAAGTGTGCATCGAGCAGACCCCAAGACAAGTTATAACTGCAGGCAGACAGTGGATAATGTATATGCAGCCTCTAGTTTGGAGGCAGACTGAGAGTTTTATTTTTTCTTTAAATGTTTAAGGTTACTCATGTCTTTATCCCTTTCTTTGATGAATATAAGAATGTGACAAAAATCAGAGTCACTTAAAATGATTAATAAAGTATTAATTTTTCACACTGGCTTTCTATGTATATCTTATATAACATAATACAAGGTCTTTCATTTGTATACATCATAATTCACTTTCACCCAAATGTTCTGAACAAAAGAATACCTTAAGTTTGTTAAAATATCACTGGCGCTAGACTGAAAAACATATGGTTTTAGATGGCTGACAAGATACTCTGCAGGGGCTGAAATCACCACACCATTAAATCATACACTTACTAATGTGTTTGCTCCTGGCTGTGTCCGTAAGCAAAAATGTAAACAGCTGCAACACAAAGGTGACATTCTTAAAACATAAAACTTCTTTCACTGAGAACACACACTTTCGAAAGTTAATAACAAGGCATCTTTGATTGCTACCAGACCCCTCTGAATGAGTGAGGTTGTCAAGCCAAGCTTATTAGTTTACAGAACATAATCTAATTACCTATGCATCAGTGTGGGAGAAGAGACCATGGTGTGACTTGACATCAATGCATTTTTAATATTTCAGACAATCTATTTTGTATTCAGCCTTGGAGTATGTGAATGACCTAACATGTTTTGCAGAGTAGCACCAAAAGCAAGATTGCTGTTTCTACGACATACATATACAAATATAGAGTGAATTCAAAAATAAAGTTGCCTACTTCCTACACGGGTTTCTAAGATATTCATTATATATATGAGTCCCTGAATTCAAGTATAATCTTGGCATCAGGAGGATTTATCAAGGCCAATATGGATATTAAGTATACCATGCTTGCTTTATATACGAATTCCCAGCATTTTAATACAGTTTCTGTCTACCTTCGGCGCGTTTATGTATGGAGCCCTGAGAATAGGTTGATGCTGTGAAGTTCCATTACTGGGGAAAGAACCAACGGCATGGCTCCAAGGTCCAGCATTTGTTTGGAGTTTGAGCAATGTTGTTTTCATTATAGTGAGCTCAAATAAGCATTAGCAGCCTTTCTATCAAAGAAATTAGTCTTTATGTGAAGGGCTTATAAATAAAATTGTTATACAGTGGAATAATAGGAGCATGTAATGAAACTTGATTTCCAGCCAAAAAAACATATGGACATTAGAAGTCTAAAAAGGAAAATGTGTGCTGCCTGGGTCCCAAGTTCGGATGATTGAAGTCATCCACTAACATGTGTGTCTGGATTCTGTCCATTTAGGAGCACAAGATTCTTCCAGGCAGGGGGTTGCTCTTACTGTCTAGGAGTATTGGATGCGAGAAGATGTGGTTTCCTGTGGGGTGGGAGGGAGAGGTGAAGTTTTCAACAGTTACCACAGTTTTATTCAACACATTTTATTGGCTAAGGCAATGTCAGTTTCATGATGTAGGCAGTATTAGTAATTACATTAGCCGTTATCACAAAGTAAGTAACGATGCCTCTGTTTTGTATGAAGAGCTACCTTACAAACATCTGCATGGTTTTAGTTATCTGCACCAGACCTCATGTTATTTTCATAAATTAATTTATGCTTTTGGACCCTCTTATATTCAAAACCTTTACTGAACCCTTGACTACTAATGAGATATTCTCTAAATAAACAAAAGGGTCTCACTTTATCTACCTCTACCAAAACAGTCCATTCATTCATATAATACTAAAAACAGTATCTTTCATATACCTCAAAGTTTTCCTGGTTTTCTATAATAGCATAAAGTATCAGAATAATACACTAAATTATAGCTGAATAATCTTCTTGAACTTTTTATGAATTTTTAAATATGTAATATATCAGTTGACTTGAAAACACTTTCTAGTTTTTCTTGTTGTAGCACCTGAAACTGTATCATACATCTATAGAAAATGCTAAATGGAAAGTCATGTTAACTGGTAATTCCCAACTATATATTTTGATAAAAGAAAATTAATGGTTAAAACAACATAAAAAGTCAGGGTGGCACAAGTGACTATGCACACTCATTAGAAATTCCTTAAACATTTGAGGTTGAGAAAAAGTTGAATGAACTATTTTTCTAAATAAGTCATCAGCAAAACAAAATATGAAATACTGTACATTCCAAATTTTATTATTTAAAGGTTCATATTTTCTTTTAAGTACAATAAAAAATTATCTCTTTTTTTTCAAGTAACATCAAGCTATGACTCTGAACAAAAACTCGGATATTATGTGTGGGAGAAAAAAAGTGGTGGGAAGAAGTTTTCAACAGTTATTAAAGATTTTGTCAACACCCTTCTATTGGATAATGTGATAGTAAGTTTTATAATATAGTAATGATGACTGCATTTTGTATAAAAGTTATATTAGTTATCTAGTTGCTGGGTCTGGTTTGATCATGAGCTTTTCATTATTTTTACCTGTGTCTTTTTTATTCCTTCTTGTCTTTCGCCTATGTTAATCTGCGGGGTTTGGGACGGGGGTGGTTTGATTTCTTTTTTTTTTTTAGTTTTCAACTTAGACTTCTCTTCCTCCAGGAAGCTTTGTAGGACCATCAAGACTGAGGCGGGTGTCCACTGTATTGTACCCTGACACACTATGCTTCCTCTTCCAAGGCACCTACACCATAATTGCTTGTTTAATTTTCTCTTCACCTGTCCAGCTGCCGAGTCCCCAGTTTTGCTCTATTAGAGCAGAACTGCCTCACTGGCCACTTTGTCCCCAGCATTTAGCACAATCCCTGGCACATACAAGTTTCCTAATAGACTTACTGAACGAATGAAATCATAAGTGGCTAAAAATGAATGAATGGGAAATCTGCAGACCTGGCTTCTAGACCTTGTCATTAATTGTATGGCTTTCAGCAAATCAATGAACATACATCTGCCTTAGTTTCCTCACGTTCAAACTGAATGATGTGGGCAAAATGATTTCCATAACTTTACAGATATGAATTTTTAATCTTTCTGAGATAAACCCTTCAGAGTAGTTTTTTCTTCAGAATACCATTTCACTTGCCTGAGATACGTTTTTCACAACTTCCTATGACATGCCGAGGGAGAATTGCTTCTAAAAGCAAACTAGTAGCTAATAACTCAGATGCAGAGCATTTTCTTTAGCTTCTGAAGCAACATCTTAAACAAGTACAGACTTTGTATATGCTCTCTGCTCTATAATATTGAGATTATTGGAGAAAATCAAATAGTAAATAATAAGATAGGGTTCTATTTTACCAATACCAGTACAGACAAAACAATGTAAACTTAATCTCATTTAAAATTGTCATTTGCTATTTTAAACATAAGCTTAATATAAAACAAGATAATTAGACTGTGAAACTGATCATATATTCTCATCACCATAATTTAGATTAGTATGTAAACATCAAGAGAAATAACTTTAATTATTATTTCTCACTTGTCTTTCTGAACCTTTCTCTCATCCTTGACTTATCAGATAATAATGCTTAACATTCATTCAAGGTTTACTCTGTGTCAGGCACTGTGCCAGGAAATATATTATTATTATTAGATTACAAATTGGGAAATTATAAAATCTATGGGAGAGCTGAGATGTGAATACAAGTATCTGAACAAAATCCAGGCATGTAATTAACTACTGTGCTGCCTCTGCCACCTGGTAGCCCTAAGTGGATTTCCAGCATCCAACATCATTCTTGGCACATAGTAGGTATTCAGCCTATGCTTGTCTAATTAATCATTTAGTAAAGGATGGACAGGTAGGAGTCCAGAAGTAGATGGGAAGATCAAAAATGAGAAAATGGTTCCGGGAGTTGATCAAGATGGCAGTGAAATTCCCTTTATGAAAGAACTATCTTGGGATATAGAGAGAGTTTTGCCATAGAAGAGTGCTTGTGTTTCACTGTGTGTGTATGTGTGTGTGTGTTTTCTTGTCTAAGGATACATAATAGTTTAAATAGAATAAGGTCTAGACTTAAAAGTGAGGTTTAGGTATTATATTCTAGTTTACAGCCAAACTAAATGTGACGGAATATAAACTCCTGACAAGTAGGATTATAATGGCATCTTGGCAAGTCCTCAAATATGCTGTTAGAATACATCATGATATTTTAACTCACCATATTTAAGCCTGGAATAAAGTTAAATTAGAACATTTTCCTTACAGGCATCTACTCCAATAATTGTAACTGAATCTGTTCAGTTTTGTGTAGCCATTAGACTTTCCCCAACTCATCAGACAATAATCAATGGATTTGCACAAGCTTCATTAAGATGAGATATTTTTACCTGGGGCAAGGAAAGGGTCATAATACTTCCACTATCATTAAACTTTTTTGTATAATGACTTCAAATAGGAAAAGATAATATGATGCAGTCTGAAATGTGGAGGTCATGGTTATAAGACATCTGACAAAATGTAAATTTGATTTCATAGCATCTTAAACTACAACTGTGTATCTGTGTGGTTGGGAAAGAGTAACCGAGGGAAAACTTTGAAATCACTTGTGCCTTTGTACACCTTGATGCATCTAAGAATAATGATATGAGTAAATTGGTAAATTGTGCCATAAAAACTGCTCAGAGAAATATAATTTATAAATATCTTCCTCTTTAAAATACATGCACAGGATTTAAAACAAGCACAGGAAAGTCCTCAGAATTCTCAAAAGTGTACTTTTAAAGTTGAAACCAACGTGACAAAGTGAAAGGTCTAGGATTTTTTGTTTGTTTGTTTGTTTGGTTTTTATTGTTGGGGATTCATTGAGGGTATAAGAAACCATGTTACACTGATTGTATTTGTTAGATAAAGTCCCTCTTACAATTGTGCCTTGCCCCGCGAGGTCTAGGACTTTAAAAGATTTTCTCCAAATGTATTAAAGTCAAATTGTGTTGAATCTGGCACATCTATGACCCAAATCCTTACACTGGGACACATGCACATCAATGAGTCTATTTGCAGGTAGATTAATTAACCCTTGGGTTTAGGGTTATTTGAAAACATTGTTAAAATATAAACAGAAATAAAACATCAAGACTAAAATTAGGGAGATAACTTTTTGCTCTCTATGATTTTAAGTTGTAAAACCCAATTACCTCACACTGAATATTTTACAGGTAAATTTTCATGTTTCATTTCTTTCCAATGAAATTGTTTTCAATTATTTTAAGCAATATTTATTATATACAAAGAGAAAACTGTGAGTTGACCTCCAAGAACTTAAAAAGTTAGGTGTTGTTTTAAGTTTCTAGATGTTTCCAATTCTGGTCTTTCTTCCTGTGCATGCAAGACTTCATTATATTCTCTCTCAGTGGAATGGGGCACAAATCATGTACTCTAATTCTAGGCCTAGTCCTTAAAATGTCCCACTTGATTTTCCATGAGATCTCCATTGTTGACATAGCTGGAAGTAAAGATACCCATGACAATGAGATCATTCGATAGCAGGATCCTGGATTCCTGGAGTTACTTCTTGGAGTAGAACCATGTGAGGAGAAGCCATACAACCTATATAAGACTATGACATAAAGCAAGACTTTATTGTATTATCTATTGAGACTGAGAGATAGTTGTTTATAACAGCTAATTTTAAGTTTCCTAATGTATATAGGAAAGCTTGTATCAGGTAGAATTGGTAGTAAAACAAAAACCTAAATAATATAGCATTGACTTAGAATTTGGGTATGAGCTTTGCAGAAACAAAGCAAGCTGGATAGCTAGAAATCCTTATCTTCTTAAGTCATAAATTCAATTATATCTAGCCCTCAAAGAACAAAAACTAGGACTTCTGAGCCACATTGGCCCAGTAAAACTTCTCAGTATAATAAAGTGACTGAGAGCTGTCAGTGAAAGAGACCATCACTCACTATATGAAACAAATAAAAAATTTAATTTATTGCTTCCTAAGAAGGAAGATCTGTGTTTATGAAATAGATAATGAGAAAAGCAAAGACCTGATCTTATACATAAGGTTTGGGGAACCATGGAATTTATAAATTGGAAGGTTTTCAGAAATAGAAGTCAGAAATTGATCTTTAGCTATAAAGTGAATAAGACTGTTGTAAACAAACTACCTTTCAGAATTGTATTTTGGAGTTAGGGTGTTCATTGGCTACCTTTCAAAGTGTGATGCAAAGTTGTCGTTGATTACATAGAATGGGTTTAAAACTCATTTAAGTTGTTACTTCTTTCTATAGCCAGAAAACAGCCCTTTCCTGGGGGATAGGATCTATAATTAAATTAAAAATGTAGTTTTTCTTATCCATGGTTCAGAACAACCACTATTAATAGAGAAAAGAATCAAAGTGAGGAAGCAAAATAAATTAGACTAAAGAACTATTTCTGGAATAAAATTGAAGTATGGTTACTGACCAGCACTATTGACCATAGAACTGACTGGGAGCAAGTAGAACAGAATCTACTAAGGTTTTGAAGTAATTATCACCAGAAAAGCCATGAATGTGGACTTAAATCAAGCACAGATCTCTAATCTTTCATGACAGCAAAGTTGGCATACTACTCCATGTCCACCTCCAATGACTCCAAGGACAAAAATAGACAAGCAAGAGCATACTGAAAAGCAGAACCACTGCTCATAAAGTATCATTGACAAAGTAGTCCCTGAATAAGCCAGGCCTATTCAGACCACTTCTACATTCCTACAGTAGAAAACAGGGCAGTGTCTTCCATGCTGGATTTCATCACTATTATGGGATGTGGCTCTCACTTGTTGTTTTCCTAAATGGAGGATTGTTTTTATTTGAAAATATTAAGAGGATACAAATGTTATATGGATAGAGGGATAGTTTTTATAATGGTTAAGTCAGTCAATGGTTAGTGTGCCCATCACCTGAAGAGTGTTTCTTATACCAATTAGGTAAGTTTTTACTCCTTCTCTTCTCTCCCTTCCCCCTTCTTTATTTCCAGTAACTTTTCCTTCCATCTGTGCCCTTGTGTGCCCATGTATTAGAGGGTACACATGGTGTATGTTTTTCGATTCCTGCAATACTTCACTTAGGATAATGGTCTCTAGTTCTATCCAAAATTTATTCAAAAGACATTAATTTATTTCTTTTATGGCTAAGTAGTACTCCATGGTGTGTGTGTGTACACATCACGTTTTAGTAATACACTTATGGATTGATGGGTACTTCAGTTGATTCTACTTCTTTGAGATTGTTGACTGTGCTGCAGTACACATTCAAGTGCAGGTGTCTTTTTAGTTAAACAACTTTCCTGGGTAAATCCCAGTAGTGAGATGTTGATTTAAATGGCAGGACTACTTTTAGTTCTTTGAGGAAGCTCCATACTGTTTTTCACAGATATTGTACTAATTTGCACTCCCACCAATAGTGTATAAGCATTCCTTTCTCTCTGTATCCACACCAGCATTATTATTTGACATTTTAAAAATAGCCATTCTGATAGGAGTGAGGTAAATGAAAGATTTTAATTATGACTTATCTTATCTCTGCTTCATTGTTGTATCTTTGTTGAGGGCATATAGTTCCCACAAAATTGACTCCCAGTGAGTCTTATTGTAGGACTTAGTAGAGAATGTGCTAGAAAGAAATACACAAGGAACATCAAACATTTTATGGAAAACAAATATTATGAAAAACTATGCATAGGTTTAAAAAAATGTGCAGCAAAATGAACTTGTACTGACTTACTATAACATGATCTACTATGAGGTACTAAGAATGATAATCAGTATAAAAAGAGCCTATCAGAGAGAGCAACATAAATTCTCCTAAAATTGAAACAAAAAAAGACATCAAATTTATAGTCAAGCTTGGGTAGAAGAATGGTGAAATCATTGATAATTTATGAAGAGTTTATAGGGACAATACCACAAAGAAATCATCAGTTTACATAGGACAACTCCTTTTTAAAATGGACATAATGAGGTTGAAGATGAAGCCCACAGTAGCAAACCATCCACAATAATTTGCAAGGAAAAAAATGGTCTTGTTCACACCTTCTTTGAAGAGGACCGACAACTAACAGCAGAAAGAGTGGCCAACACAAAAGACGTCTCAGTTAATTCAGGCTACACAATTCTGACTAAAAAGTTAAAGTAGGGGGAACTTTCCACTCAATGGGTGCCAAAACCATTACACCCACATCAGATGCAAATAAGAGCAGAACTTTCGATGGAAATTTTCAACACGTGGGATCAAGATACTGCAGCATTTAATTGGAGAATTAATGAAGCATGATTGATTGCTTTGATGAAACATGGCTTTACCAGTATGATCCTGAAGATAAGGCACAATCAAAGCAATGGCTACCAAGAGGTGAACGTGGTCCAGTCAAAGCCAAAACGAAAGAGCAAAGGTCATAGCAACAGTTGTTTGAGAAGCTCAGGGCATACTGCTTGTGACTTTTCTGCTTATTATGACAGTGTTTCGAGAAAGGTAGCCAAAACTTTAGCAAAAAAGTACCCCTGGAAAGCTTCACCAGAGAGTCCTTCTTTACCATGACAATATTCCTGCTGATTTCTTTTATCAAACAAGAGAAGTTTTACAAGAGTTTAAATTGGAAATCATTAGGTATTCACTTTACAGTCCTAATTTGGCTCTTTTGTTTCTTTTTGCTTCCTAATCTTATAAAAAATCTATAAAGGACACCCATTTTTCTTCAGTTAATAATGTAAAATAGACTGCATTGACATGGGTCAATTCTCAGAACTCTGAATGCTCTGGGGACAGACTAAACTGCTGATAGCCTCACTTATAAAAGTATCTTGATGTTGTAGAGTATTTCTTATTTAAAAAATTCATTTTTAAAATTAGGCAACTTTCAATTACATTTTTTGACATACGCTTCCATTTTGAAGTCTCCTCATATATATTCAAGAAGAAGAGAGATACAAAAACAAATAGGAAAGCAATAAATCAGAAAGAGCTTGAATTTGTTTAAATATAGTTTAAACTACGTTTAGTATAGTTGTAAAAACAAATTAATATTATTATAGAATTAAAATTTTGGAGATGGATAAGTAACAGTGAAAATTAAAAGAGTTTGGCATAATAATTTTTATTTTATTAATTTATTTATTTTCTTTGTTGTATTTTCAATTTTTCTTAAGTCTGTAGATTAGAGTTTCAACTGTAAAAACATCTCAGTTTCACGTGGGTGAAGGAGCAATTGTGTGTGTCAAACCAGGCATCTACAGGTGGTGCTAAATCAGCTTTATTTTATTACGGGGGTCAAGAAGAAGGGAGAGAATTTGTGGAAAGGAATGCTAGCCTCGTGGATTCCTATAATTTGGACTCAGGTTTTGACTTCCCAAATATGTCGTCTCAAGATGACTCCACATTTATTAACTATATTAAGTTCTAATCATGACTTCACTTTTCCGATGGCCTTCTAAGACATTGGCTTTAACCACAGAAAGGCAATCAATTTTACTTATAAACAACTTTTTCATGGAAAAGTTTATGTTTTGGAACTGAAAAAAAAAGACACAATTAGTTTTGCAATCCAAAGGCAAAGAGGAAAATTAAGAAGGCCCATGACTAGAACACCTTACCTAGGGATCTAGTTTTACTAGAAAATGAATGAGAAACTCAGGTGCACTGGGAAAGGAGTGCCGTCTGGGATGCACACTGGCAAAAAGGGGGAGGTGAGGACTTGGTTGCTCTGGGAGAAGAGTGCTATCTGAATGCACGCTACCAGAAAGGGGAGGTGAAGACTCTGGTGCTCTGGGAGAGGAGTGCCATCCAGGATGCACACTAGCAGAAAAAGGAGGTGAGGACTCAGGTGCTCTGGGAGAGGGTTCTGTCTCCATGCACACTACCAGAATGGAGAGGTGAGGACTTGGGTACATTGGGAGAGGTGTGCTCTCTGGCTGCACACTAGCAGAAAGAGGAGGTGAGGACTCTGTTGCTCACAGGTGTCTGGCTGCACACTGGCAGAAAGGGGAGGTGAGGACTTGGGTGCATTGGGAGAGGAGCGCTGTCTGGATGCACACTAGAAGGAAGGAGAGGTAAGGAGACGCTTTGGGAGAGGAGTCCTATCTGGCTGCACACTAGTAGAAAGAGGACTCAGGTCCGTTCAGAGAGGAGGGCTGTCTGGATGCACACTAGCAGGAAGACGAGCTCAGGACTTGGGTGTGTTGGGAGAGGAGGGCTGTGTGGAGGCACACTAGCAGGATGGGAGGTGAGGCAGTAAGAATGAAAGCAAAATAAAGGCAAACCACAATCATTAATGTGCAGGCAGATTTCCTGAGGAGAAGTGTGGACACTTTAGGCAGGTCAGGCGGCAGATAGGATAGAGAAACGAGAGCTGAGAGGATACCCGAGAGTGGGGTTTGTTAACCTTTGCGCCTCACGGCACACTTGAACCTACAGATAAACTTCCATGCACACTTCAATTATGTTGATCAGAAAAAGAGTGAGAAAAGAATATACTTATCTGTGCTTTGAACTTATTTCAAAAATAATGTAATTAATGATCTTTAAATATTTTCAGGGCATACCAGTTGAAAATGACTGGTCTAGAGATTCAGAAATGGAAAAAGAGATAGACCTAGGTGTGAGGAGACCCTGTCTCTAAAACTAGTCATGCATTGTGGTGGTGACCGGTTGTCCCAGCTACTGGGGCGGCTGAGGCAAGAGCATTGCTTGAGCCCAACAGTTTGAGGTTGCTGTGAGCTATGATGTCACCACACTCTACTGAGGGTGACAAAGTGAGACTCTGTCTCAAAAGAAAAAGATACATCGGGTAAGAGATGGTTGTTGCTTTTTGTTTATTTGTTTATTTGTTTGTTTTAGCTACTAGCAACTCCAAAAGAATGACCAAGGTTCCAATAAATGCACTAGATGAAGGCCCACAAGATCTCAGCGAGCAGGCTGAGATGCATTGCCCCCAGAGAGACCATAATCAGGAAACTATTGATATCAGCCTTTTCAAAAGTGACTGGTATAGATAGTCAATGCAATCGGAAAACTAGCCTGTGAAGGCTGAGTGCTATTGGTGGCATAGTGAGTAGGGGATATAGTTATTTGCTATGCCTTGAAAAAATCTGCACAATAAGAAATATAAACAAAGGCAGGGAAGTTAAAAGGCTGAAGGAAAGCCAGGTGGGGCAGTGACTGAGATCTGGATTAGATGTTGGTCTGATGGGAGAACACTCCGGGATAGAATCGCCTTACTCTCATGATTAGGCTAGTACAAGTTATTTAAGACCTGGAAATTTTCAAAGTGGAGGAGGGATTCTAATAGGTTAGAATGTAGGCACCTGCCCAAATAGAACCACCTTGCCCAGAAAAGAAGTTCCTGCCCAGGAAGGAAAGAGCAAGTGAAAGTCCCACCCGGAGAGGAATGAATGCTCCAATCTCTACCCCTCTGAACTCTTGGATTCCTACCCCACCTTAACCCACACGCTGACTTCTTCTTCGAACTCAGCCTGCTTGCATCCAAGTGAAATAAAGGCCACATTGCCATACAGAACCTGGACTCCACTTCTTTTTGTCTCAGAATAACCTCTCAGTATCTGTCCTTAACCTCTCCGATTCTGCCTGGGGTACTCACAGCAAGGAGGTAGGTCCCACTAGGAGAGACAGTTCTCAGAGGCAGCAACGGCGTTTCCAGTGAGCAATGTGTGGAAGGGAAGTTTCCAGCTGCCACATACTTGGAGATCAGGAAATGAGGCCCCTAAGAGCCAGATTTTATTGTTCTGACAATTCTACAGTCAGAGGCCATGGTAGAAGCTCTGGTATATGTCACAGTAAGACTATTTGCCATCCATTTCTTTCTTTCTTTTTCATTTTCTTGGTTTCATTCTTTGTCTCCCTCTCTCCCTCCTTTCTCGTTCCTTCCTTCCTTCTCTCCTCCCTCCCATCCTTCCTTTCTTCTTTCCTTTCTTCCTTCCTTCCTTCAGTGGGTTAGATAAGCTTTATGAGAGCTTTTCTTCCATATGGTATTGAAGTTTCAGCATTACAAGGTAAAAGAGGGAAATCAAATTACAACTTAGAAATATTTGCATACGCTGGTTAGGGCAGATGAGCACCTCAATGTCTTAGTTGGCTCAAGGTCTGGAGTCCTAAAGGAACTCCATCCGTTTTCTGCTGTAGTTGCTGGAGCAAATGTAACTCCTTGCAGGCATGAAAGTGAGAATGATAACTTTGGGAGTATGGTTTTTGGATTTTAATGTTTGTGAAGTTGCCTTTAATTGCATTTAACTTACGAGAGAGCAAGGGAGTTTTCACTTTAATTATATCCTTCTGATTTGACCATAAAAAATAACTTAATCCTCAAATATGAAGTATCTCTACCTGTACAAAAGCAGGATCTGTGTTATATTATGTTATTTTATGCTTTATCTCTGGTAAATTATATCAAATTATATACCTCAATGTAATTTGAAATAGGAAATAGAGAAAGAAGAGACTTTTCATCCTGAGGATAGAATTAAGCCCTGAGTTAATTTGATAAATACAAAAATTGGACCTACTTCAACACCTTCTGGTAACAAAATCTAAACTGCACACTAGGGCTGAGGGGCAAGCAGCAGAGGGGCTCAAGTTTCTGGAAGACAGAGCTAGACTGTCAAGAAGGAACGTCCTCTGTATGCTGCATGGAATAGGGGGCATACCTGTGGCTTATTTCAGGGTTAGTAATGAAGAAATCAAAATGCTAGAGAATGTTATGAGGGAACATTTTTTTCCCCCTTTGCTTCCTGATTTTCTGCATAACCTCTGTAAGGGTAGCATTAAAGGATTCTTGCCTCATCTCCGTGAAGGAGAATGGAGTTGTCTGGTGGATACTGCTTCCACAGTCTAGGTTTCCTTATTGAGTAAAATGGAATCACCAGAAGATAGCAAGCCCCCGATCAATGAGAGGCAGGAATCCTATTGTCTAGTTCTGAATGATCCTGCAGGCAAGCTGGCCCAGAGTCTAGTCTTGAAATGGGAGAGCAAGGCCCTTTTATTATCCTACTTAGAGTCATTCTATCTCATTGAGTTTATCATTACTAGAGTTGACATATTCCTGGGTCTGATTTCTCTATTATTTAGTGCTTCGTCCCATGCACCCTCTGTTGTCATCCCTGCTTAGAGTGATTAAAAAAAACTCTCTTCCTTTATGGCACATAGATGCCTCACTCATAAGTAGACTCAACCCTCATTTATATTTTCTATAAAATAAAGAAACATACAGTAGAAAGATCATAACCATAAAGTGAGGAACACCCCAGTTGGATGTCTGAGTCCATTGCAATGTGACTGGGGACACATCAGCCACTCTCCCTAAACTTGTTTTCTCATTTGAAAAATGAATGTCATAGCTCTCTGGTGAGACTGTTTTGAATATGAAGTTAGATATATTTTTTAAAAAGCAGTTAATATTATGCCTAGTGTAAATAGGGATTCAGCAAAAGATCCTTCTTATTAGGAATTATAAGACTTGTTCGGCAAAAGCAAACTTTTCCAATAATGTGTTACATTTTCTAGTACATTACAGATAGTCAAAAAATGTTAATTCCGTTTAGTCCAGACTTTGCCTCTGAAGAATGAATAACAGAATCCAAACCAAAGAAGTTTTATTTGTTAAATTAAAAAGCAGAATGCAAAAATCTTATAAAGAAACATCTGTCAAGTGAAATTCATAAGTTTCTTTACTTGGGAAAGTTCTAGTTTGCGTCTCGTTATTTATGGTACAGGTTTAAGACCATGTTGGGTGGCCCAGCTGTTCCTCCTGTGCATTAGGAATGCCGGGCACTGCATACTTTTTAAATCCAAAAGCAATAGCTCTTTCCCTGATTATGATCCAGCTCAAGATGTAGTTAGAGTTAGCTGGACCAAGAGCTGAGTGGAGGTATTAACCAGAGCGAGGCTCTGCTTGTCCCACTTCGCATAGTTTCTCGGGTTTATAATATGATTGGTAACCAGGAAAGCTCAATATAACCATCTGGGTTAAAAGGTAGGCAAAAATAGGAATGCTGGCAACAGCCTCAGGTTAAGAGAGAGACACCATGTTTATTCAAGAATATGACATGACAGTAACTGGCTTCTGGAAAGTGATTTCTTTCTTAAAGCAAGAAATCAAATGACCCTTGTTAGAAGCCTTTTATCAAAGCCTCACACTTGACATCATAGTGCTTATTTGCTTTTTAGAAGAAATCAATGAGAAATGTAGGTAAGTTAAGGGGGATAGAGTAGAGAGGGTTAAAAAAAAATCCACAGAAACGTGAAATCAACTTTAGGGATTTTTTTTTTTTTTTTTTTGGTGCTTGAAAGAGTAATATTACTGAACCAAATGATAGTCTCAGTATAAAGAAAACACTGTACCACTTCTCAAAGTATTTCTTAATATGCATCTAAAGTTTCATTGTTAAAGAGTCAAATTTTCCAAATCAGAGAAAAGTATTACTTCACGGTTCCCAAGTTTCCAATCACTTAACATATGAAACATTGATGTTTAAGCGTCAAATGCTCCAAGTGAAAAGCATCTGTTTGATGTCGGCGAGGCCTCTGACAAATTCTGTGCGAAAACACTCTTTGTGCTTCTCTTTGAAAAATATATCACTTTATAATAAATCTCTGGGCTCTGACACTTTCAGCGATGAGGTTCGCTTTATAGACTTATGCAAGAGGATCTGTTTACCACACCTGGCTCTTTGTGAGATGAGAGTGGCAGATTTTAAAATCGAAATTAACACAAAGCTTCAGGTTCAGAGGCTTATTTTCTTTACATTCAGAACATACATTCTCAGAAGAGTGAACTTTCTCTCTAGACCTATCTCATTGTCCATTTCTTTTTTATTTCTAGAAAAGAGGATATAAAATCACAAAAGATACAAGGAATTAAAGTTTTTGAAATATTAATTATGAAGGCAGAATGCAATGGCTCATGCCTGTAATCCTAGAACTCTGGGAGGCCAAATAGGTGGCTCAGAAGTCCGAGACCAGTCTGAACAAGAGCAAGACCCATTTCTACTAAAAACAGAAAAACTAGCCAGCAGTTGTGGTGGGTGCCTATAGTTCCAGCTACTTGGGAGGCTGAGGTAAGAGTATTGCTTGAGCTCAGGATTTTGAAGTTGCTGTGATTTACGATGCCAAAGCACTCTACCCAGGGAGAAAGATTGAGACCTCCTATCAAAGAAAAAAAAAAGAAATATTAACTATGAATGTTACTGTGTCACTATGGCACAAATAACTACGGATTGTTGGTACAATTATTTCAGCCATTGTGGGGGCTGGCTGATCTGCACAAAGACTGCACACTATATACAATATTCTATTTTGTAGTTGCTCGGGGAATGAGAACTATAGCAAAAATGAAGTCTACTCAACATTAAATAATATTGTGATAATGAATTAGAAATTAAAAAGTAGTGTATTTAAGACAGTGTTCCACCTTCACTACAGAACTTTTACAACACCACAAATAAACACAAAAGACATGAATTGCATTTGTTAGGTAAAGTCCCTCCTTACAGTCATGTCTTGCCCCCCAAAGGTGTGGCACACACCAAGACCCCACCCCCATCTCTCCTTCCCTCTCTCTGCTCTTCCTTTCCCCACCCCTCCCTCCTTCTATATGTGTCTTTTTAAAAATGGCACCTGCATTTGTTCTTTAAGATAATGTTTTATTTTTATGACATATCAAGAAACAGTGTTCAATCTATCTCTCTCTTTCTGTTGGGTGTGTGCATGTACACACATATATTCATTTTAATGGTTGCATAATATTCCGTTATATGGGTATCTCACAATGAAACCATCATGTAACCAAAGGACTAGACAGTCACCAATGACTTACGTATGTCAGGTTTCTAAACTATTTGCTTTCCTTTCTCTCCAACTATCATGAAGCTCCTGCCTTTTTATTATTCTCTTCCTTTAAAGAAGAAACTATATATGCACACATATGTGCACATGTATGTGATATATGGTTTAATTTCTCTGCCATTTGGCCTTTAAAGTAGCTAATCGTGACCTTCTTTCATCACTCAAAATTATGAATGATTTAAAGATCCATCCATATAATTGACTATAAGTCCCTCTCATGTGAAATTCCACAGTGTTAAAATACTTCTATTTATCCATTCTGTTATTGATGAACATTTGAGGCCTTACAGATTTGAATGTGTGTGTGTGTGCTGCTCGTAAGAACACCACTGACGGGGCTCGGCGCCTGTGGCTCAATCGGCTAAGGCGCCAGCCACGTACACCTAAGGTGGCGGGTTCGAATCCCCAGCCCGGCCCGCCAAACAACAATGATGGCTGCAACCAAAAAATGGCCAGGCGTTGTGGCGGGCGCCTGTGGTCCC